>MU001782.1:0-122664 GCA_010093585.1 Melanomma pulvis-pyrius CBS 109.77 | reverse complement strand
GAGGGGGCTGCAGTCAGCGGCGCAGCGTGTGGAGCGGGCGAGGAATCAGGTCGGAGACAATTCAAAGAAACGGGCTAGCACGGCCAGGAGCAGCATGCGACGGTGCAGCCAGCTCTACTGTGTAGGGTAGTGGAGGCGGGTTTGCGTGCTGAGGGCCGTGGAGTGTGGGGGTTTTGGCAGGGTGGACTGCGCGTGATTTGGTGGACTCGACGCCGCCCTCGCCGGGGCTGCGGTGCCAAGCGAGGCCCTGTGGCGACGCTGCGAGGGCTGGAGAGTCAGGCCGGGCGCTGGCCGGGCGCTGGACGGGGCCTCGTCGGCGCAGAAGAGAGCGCGAGCAGCCAGCAGACAGCGCCAGCGCCAGCGCCAGCAGCCAGCAGCCAGCAGACACGGCCCAGCGCGCAGCGACGATGGCGGCGGCGATGCACGCTGCCGCGGTGCCCTGTCGCTGGTGGAGACGCCTGGCCCGTGCAGCCAATTTGGCATCCTGGCCGCGGCGACGAGCCCCCGGTGCGGGCAGCAGGAGGGGATGGCGGAGACTCACCAGCAGGCGCGACAGGCGAGCCTCCACGACGGCGACGTGCGGGTGCGTGGCCGTGGGCACAGTGCCAGCACCGTCAGCGGGCGGCGCACAGAGAGCAGAGCAGGCCAGAGCAGAGCCCTCCGGCGCGCCATCGCGCAACACCACACCGCGCGATCTGGATGGTTCGCTCCTCCGCCCGGCCAGGCATGCGGAACGACGCCTCCACCACCACGCAGCCGGCTCCAGTGCGCGGCAGAAGACAGCAACGGCTGTGCGTGGGCCCATTGGCCGCCGCGCGACGCCCCGACTGGGCCTCTGCCCTCCTCACCAGGGCGCCGGTTCGCCTGCTGCAGCCAGTCATGGCCCAGGTCCAACGCATTTATCTCGCCCATGTCCAGGTGCAAAACACGACTCCAACTGTCGAGCGCGCCCGCTGCGGAGAGAGAGAGAGAGAGAGAGACAGAGTCAGGCACAAGACACCACCGCCCGCCCCTCCCATCGCCTGCCCTCATCCGAAGCTGGGACATGCTTCCCGACATGTCGCGGCGGCTTACCGCTTGGGGCCACAGTGCGAGAATGGCCCGAGGCGCATCCTCCTACAATTCCCGACCCTTTGTCAGTCCCAGGGTCCTCGATGGAGGCTCCACCCAATATGACTTGCACCGCAGCTCCACTCTTGCTTCTACGCGTGGCTGGACTGACAGCTCTCCGCCTCGCACAGACGACCGAGGTGTTGGAATGGGACCGCGCACGCCCGAACTCACAAACTCAACACCACGGACGGAGCGCCTAGCACGCCGTGGAACAGCAGACGATCGGACGAGTTGTGAAAACACGAGCTCCCGTATAGCATTTCGCTTCCCTGGAGGTCCCTGGAGGGGTCCCAACCATCCCGCCTTCGATCTATTCTAGTACAATGCCAACGCTGACCCCATCGGGCGAAGACGCCCTGACCTTGGGAATTGATATTGTCGAGGAGACCTGGCATACAGTACCTCCTCCCCTCCTCCCCCTCTCCACCACTTCTGCATAAAACGGTCATCTCTTTCCCTGGACTCTCTACCCACAGGCAATGATTGAAAATCGCTTCTCAATGCTGATGGTCTCCCATGGCAGGGATGCTTCGCGATCTGCACAGGGGCCGTGAGCCCAAGATCGAGGCCATTTTGGGAAATTTGCAGCCTCTCGAGCTCGTGCTGTTTAATTTCAGAGGCGGACCGTTGCTGCAGACAGGTAGCTTTTACCCGTCGCCATTAAACAGTGGCACACCGGAGACGCTCGATGCTTTTGGGACTTCTGATAGTGATGCATGCAGGTGCTTGCTTTTCAGCAATGCAACCAGGTAGGAACCCCATATTTTCCACGGAAAGGCTGACGAAGCTCATAACAGGGCACACACATACAGTGATGATGACGAGGCATTGGTGCTGCGATTCATTCTATTGCCTCTGAGGGTGGATTCTGACCAACTGCCGCACCGTGTCTAGATTCGAGCCAGTGAGTCCGCTAGCAGATCGGTTCATCCAGGTCCTGCCACCCCTGCCCATGTCCTTCACATGCTGTCCCTCCATGAAATGACCTCTTTCCTGCATCCTGCGAAACAACGACGCAACCTACTTGCCCTTCGCCGCGCGCTCACTGACTTCATCTCGCGCTGTGGCGTCTTTTGATGCAGAGACGGCAGGGTGCTGCATGGCCCTTGAGACGTCGTTTCGATGTAAAGGAAGCGTGGGGGTGCACACCCCGCCCGACATGCATGCCAAGCACGCCAGCAGGGATAAATCTAGCCTAGACCGCTTAGGCCCGCAATTCTACCGGAATCTGTCGGCTCAGGCTCCCTGTCGTGCTCCCTGCTAGAGTGAGATGGCCATCGCAAACTGCAGCGCAGCCTGTCGAGCCTGGTTGCGTGCCGACCTTACCCTAAGAGCCCTTTCGAGGCCGCGGAGAAGAAGAGACACTCGACGGTACAAGCACAGCGCAGCTCCTGCTCTACCGCCTGTGCCGCATGCAATAGACTCCGGGCCCAAGCGCCACATCCCGCTCCTTTCAGCAAGGCGAAACCTTTCCGGCACGGTATGTGCGAGCTGCAGTCCGGACGCAAACTCGGACGCACGATCCTTGAAAGGGTGTGGGATGTCGTGGGGGCATAATATCGGTACGTGTTCGTTTCTGTCCTCGATTTCGACGTCCAAGGCGAAGGGGGATGGCCCTCACCGATCAACGGGTGAAGTGGAGAGAGATTCGCGTGTCGACGGGCGCCCCGACTCCCCACACGGCAACAAGAGGTTGCTCGCGTGCCTGCTCGACATGGCTTCACGGGCCTCCGGACACTACTAGGCCCGAGAGTGAAGCTGCACACGGCGACGACAGCCTTCCACACCGCCTGAGGGTGAACAGCCCTGTCAATACCGGCTATTGCTCCGTGTTGAGGTCACCCCAAGGGCCCAAAGCGTCCAATGACATCTGCACTGTCAAGTCGTATCGTATGCGCTACGTCCTGGTGGAGGGAAGAGAGGGAAGATCATTCTTCCATTGTTTCCGCGTCAGGCGTCGTGAACAGTGCCAACTATTCCCCGTTGGTCGAAGTTGGGCAGCCTTGGCATCCTGGGGTGGAGCGGAGAGGGCCAGCGGAGAGGACGGGCGGAAGGAGGTCCAGAATTTTCAGGAATGCGACTCGAGGTCAGCCTGCCAGAGGGCGGGAGCTGGCTTTAATTTATACACAGGGTGAGTGGAGTGCGTGCCCAGAGTGCGTGCTCCGCGATGAGGCAATCGTAGCTTATCTTGACGGGTGATAACGACATCTCTAGGTTGGAATTCAAAACCTACCAATAACGGGGGCCAGAGTGGTTATTCTCAGCTAACATTGGACATTTGATCGATACAGCACGTCTTCCGTGGGACAGGGCTAGTGACGATATCACCGCCTTTTGGCACATCCCCCTCGTCCAGCTTCCTATCGTGGCTCACGCAGCAATCTTATCTGGCTGCACCGAAGCATGACTTGCATCCGCGTATCAGGCTTGGTTGATCCGGGCCAACAGCCAGTTTCATGGTAAGATAAGACGGCGATGGACCCTGCACTCGAGCACGTATATTCTCTGTGCTTTCCTCAAATAGAGGCCTGTGTAACGACGCAGCTGGCCGACGGCGAACATGTTGAGTCGCTTCATCAATCAAGCGAGCATTCGCAACTGAAACATTGACTATGGCTCCCCCACAGAGCCTCACGCCGAGCTGTCCGATATGCAAATAGTGCCGTGCATGATAGGATAACTCTGGTAGTCTGGCATCTCTGGTCAACCTTCTTCCTTGACATTGCTCTGCTCAACCCTCAGCATGCATGCTCCAACACATGTCTCATCGCAAACTTCCTTGCATGTTCGTGATATCTCTGGTCCCATCATGCTAGCCAGGTCGATATGCCTGCCCTGTGACTGGGACTTCCCGTCCCCCTATCTCTTCCCCCGCACCAGCATATCGCGGCGATACAACGATATCTGCATTGTCCGATGTGTGCCGCTGGGAACTGGCCCCCCACGATGAAGAATTCATTAATCCGTGGCTGCCCTTACGACTTATCCTGCTCGCGTGCGCCCTCTGCTTGTCCGGGCGCGCCTGTTCCAGCGCCTCCTCCCTTCACAGTCTCTTCTCCCAGGACTTTGCTCGCCGCCATGAACCTAGATACGCTAATGATTAGCAAAACCCTCTTCGCCCTCGACCCAGCAGCTGTGCGTCTCAACAAAGTCGCAGAGGATGCCGCTTACATTCCACCGGAATAGCCACCGAGCCCGCGCATACTCTGTGCCTGGACCGCCGTCATTCGCATAAGGTTCTCTAGATCCGCCACGTTTGCCGTCAGCTGCGCGAGCTGAGCCTGCAGGTGCGAGAGCTGACGAGGCTTCTGGGAGGGCACCGTGCTCAGCCGCGAGGACGCGCTTGTTGGAGGACGAGAGAGGTTTGACATTGGGGAGGCGTCTCGACGACGATTGTGCGTGCTAGAAGGTCGGCGACGGGCGAGGAGGAGAGTTGGCGGTGTTTGTTGTTATCACGCAAGAAAGGTGGGGGAAGAACGCGTTGGAGATTCCGCCGGAGGAAACACTTGGCGCTCGGCGATGCCTGAACTGCTCCGCCAGCTGTCGACAACTTCCACTTCACATCACTGCACCTCACCCATCTCACTCAATCCACGTCGAGCTCCCATTGAGCCTCCCGCCGCTATTTTTGATCTCGAAGTCCTTGCACCTCAACTATGGTCTCTCCACAGGCCGTCCGTCGCGGGATCCTAACCGCCTCTATCACCATCATTACCGCTACTGGAGCCATCTATGGGGCGGGCTTGAAGAGCAATCACGAGCTGAAGCAGGTTGGTCCCCCTAGCTTGGATTGCATCCGATGAAGAATCTAGGGCTAACACCACACTCATAGGAGAGAAAACGACGACAGGAAGCCACCCCCGAAGATATGATCACCCAGTTAGAGGCTGTGCGCTCGAATCTAGTCAGAGAGAAGACGGAGCTGGAAATCAAAATTGCCAAATTCACTGCGCGACGCATTGGGAATGCAGAAGAGAACAAGGGCGCGAGATGATATTGTCCAAGGCACATCGATACCATTTTTCCGAGACCGCTGCAACCGCTTCTCCCAAGGACCTCGAACGCCAGAGAAACCGCAGGCACCATCTTCCTGATTGCGGTTCGACGACGATTCAAGAATTCCGTGATAACGATGGGCTTGGCTAGACTGGCCTGGCTGTTCGGTCCCGAACAGTGCATCCGCATATATAAATATTGTGATGACCTGGGAGAGGTTGCGGAATAATTTTATCCGGACCCTAGACTCGATGCCCATACTCACAGCGAATTGGCTCATCAATCACCTCCAATAAATCATCACACCGCAGCATGTGAGTGCTCTGCCCAGCTACCCGGCACGAAAGTTGAAGCTTGGGCAACGTCTCCCGCTCTTCCAAGACTCATAATGTCGCTGGACCACTAGACAGAAATACAATCCAGGCCCAGAAATGCCAGTGCATAGAGCCTTAAAATAACTGGCCGAATTTCTTCCCGCAACCCTTCTCATGGGGTGCGCCTTCGTTTTCGGTTTCGCTCAGCCTCCGTTCCGCGCACTATGGTGATTCCCACTCCGCTGGAACGGTCTTCCAACATAAGATAAGACGACGTAGAGCAGTCTTATATTATTCAAATCTCCTCAGGATTACAAACTTGAACCGTTTTTTCCGAAACCTCGCAGTAGAGACTGAAGAATTTGGCGATTGCTCGTGAGAATTGATATGTCGCAAAACTGATGTTTCGCTCCGAAGTCGTCTTCTCGGTCTCGATTCGCATCCTCGAGACGTTCGGCATAGCTTCCGTGTCTTTACGGGTAGTTTGCTCTAGTCAAAGCGTCGGAAGACATCATTGGCTCGACCGTGGCCTTCAGTCACATGTCAAGTCATGCCACGAGGTGGACTATCGGAGGTGCCGTCGATCTAAACGCCACAAGGCAACTAGCACACGAGGCCTTTGGGTTCAAAAGTTAAATCTATCCTCACTCGTAATGTGGTCGAGTAATCAGAAATATAACCAATTGATTCGAAGTATTGATTCGTGTCTCGACTCCACTCAACATGTGTCCGTATGCACCACCACTTGAATATTCAATGCGCAACAACTTGATCTCGACTCGCTACTCTCTATGGTTATTTCCATGCCCATTCTTGGCCTCAGCTTTGAGTTCATCGTGGGTGCCTGTCCAAGTGTTCAACTGTAAATCCGCCACTGGCCCTCCGTCCCGCTGGGATTTTCTTGGCATCAGTCCCAACATCCGTCGTGCACAGTAACCTGTCTCCTCTTCCCGAGACAGCCTTAATGCGGTTCCGGGATGGCATATTAAAATCGGCCAACCGGGAGCAATCCAACCACAGCGAACTCTGGTATCGGGCCTTTACTCCAGCCTGTAAAAGCAGGCGCCTGGTCAAGTCTGGTACCGGATCTGTGTTCCGACCTTCAGGAGCAAGCGCCTGGTTAATCATCGGCCGCCGATCCGCTGACGGACGACGGTCTAGCTAGCTAGTCGAGGAAATTAGCGAGGGGTAGAGATCTGATCTGAAGTCGACCACAATACGACAACATGATGGCAGCAGCCATAGGGCCCAGGAGCTTGCGGGAAATGAGCAGTTGCGAATCGAGATAGATGAAACATACGGAGATGCGTTCGACACTCCGAACGCTGGAACTTTGTTCTGCCGTCTCGATATAGTACGCGGGTGGAAAAATTACGGGACTGGATATTGGGAAGGGGTGAATTAGCGCACATCACCTTTGCGATAGTTGTTCCGCTAGGGGAACTGGCTACCGGAGATGTCGGCATTATGCCTCGAAGCAGTACTTTGGGCGCCCTCAAGCGTTCTTTCACCCAACTGGGGGGCACGTCCACGCTTTAATGACAAGGGGAATACCTTTTGCAACCGTTCTTAGTTCAACGTCCCAACCGGATCTTTTCGGGACGCTCGGTGAGTCCGGTCCGGCCCTTCTTATTCCTGCCCAAGAGGCACCGCAATGAACAAGGTATACGAAAGCCTGGTACAACTGTCTTCGGCCCCATTTTCTTTGTCTGACTGCCACCTTCGGCACGCCTTCGGCTATTGCGTCGCCGAGGAAGTTGATGCGAGTAGGAGTACGCATTTTGCTGGAGCACAGTTTGGTTGGATTATGCTGCGCTCAGAGACTGCGGCGCGGTTTGCAAACTGGGTTGCTTGGAGATGTACGAAACCACCGGGGTTTAAGGCGTCGCTACTCTTATGTCCGGCGACACGAAGAGAGGGGT
This sequence comes from Melanomma pulvis-pyrius CBS 109.77, assembly GCA_010093585.1. Taxonomy (NCBI): domain Eukaryota; kingdom Fungi; phylum Ascomycota; class Dothideomycetes; order Pleosporales; family Melanommataceae; genus Melanomma; species Melanomma pulvis-pyrius. Next base: position 115,319 of record MU001782.1, on the reverse strand, counting down.
CGTTGCGTGGGATGTGCGAGGCGCGATGCAACATCGTGGGGGTTCCGCGGTCAACGTCGGCCCAATGGCTCTTGCTTGCCTTTGCTTCCCCTAACAACCCAACGTTGGGGTCGTTTGAGCATCTTGCGACGGTAGTGCGATGCGTATACTGTCAGGTCGAACTGAGAGTTGGGGTTGCACTGTAACTATCTGTATTCCAACCATTTCGAGAGCATTATAGCTTCGAATATCGTTGTGTCCTGCGTTTCTGCATCGCGCCAACTATGCAACTCTGCGTGCAAACTCGAGAGAGGTTCATCTCCCCCCAACCCAACCAACACGGATAATGGTTTTGAGACGTACATTCTTTCTTATGGGCCTATTTTAATGTCCCTCTCCTGGTTTCGAGCCGAGGGAGTTCCCCCCCCCCTCTCCCCCGCTCTTGATATACTCGGTTTCTTTCCTCGTCTCTCCTGGGCGTGTGCCACGGAAGGAAGACGGAGACGCGATAGAACGGAGAAGATTCCCATGGCTGAACTGACTGCCCACATTGTGCACTTCCACATTCTACATCATTCCCCGCGTCGGCGTTCGACGCGCGGGAATCTACAGCCGCACCGAGCAATGGATACTCCAGGGAGGGGAGAGTATCTTGCTCTGCTGGGATGTCCGAAGACCCAGCCAAGATCACGCCCAGTCTGCATGCTAGTTATTCTGATATCGAGGTCTGAGGGAGGTCGTTTGCTGCTGTTGGAACAACAGTATGGCGTTCGTGAACCCTCTGGTTTTATAAAGCAAACAAGAGGGGAGGGGGGGGGGAGGGTGAAAGGGCATTTTGATGCAGGTTCCATCTCCGGCGGATTTGACGATTGGATCGGATCGGATAGAGGCTGTTCATATACCGCATGCTCGTCTCGCTGCCGTCGTCTTTGGGCGCGGTGGAAGCTGCACGGCTGCCTTGGCTTGGAATCGCTGCGCGTGTTGGTTCTGGCGCTGGCGCTGAGTACTTCTGCTGGACTCGCTGGCTGGCTGGGTGGCCTGGAGGCCTGTCAGCTATTCAGTAGAGGTTATTTGGGAGAAACTCAATATCACTGCATTACACCTAGTGTTTGTGCCACTATACATCGTCATGTTGTTTATGTCGGTCGGTCGGCTAGATCTAGTATTGATGTATATGCATTTGAGTTCCTTGGATCGACCTCTAAGTGCAGGGGTTCAATACTGTTGGGTTTCGTGGTTCGTTCCTCTCGGGGAGGTTTGTTGCGGGGAGGGGCTGCGATGTGGATTGTTTGGATGTTTGTTCGAAGTCGAAGATGAAGGATGAAGCTTGTTTGGGGACTCTGTGCGTGGGTGCTGGGAATGTGAAGGGCTAGTCTAAGATGTTGGATGGGATGGCCCTTTGGCATTTGCTGATACTTTGGGTTTAGCTTTTAGACGTGGCTGTTTGGACTTGTGATGGTGCTTTCTCTCCTTTCGAAAGTCCCTCGTAGTCCGGATCGGAGGGCGACAGTGCTACTAGGGATTTCATCAGTATTTGTTTGTGGGGAGATGTGATGGTTCCTGATGTTCAGTGTCGAAAGGGATGACCTCAAAAGCAAGACCGGGGCGAATATACATGCATGAGGATTTTGACTGTTATTGTACCGTTATTGTACCGTCAAGATTTACTCAATCTAGTCCATGCTTCTCAAGCCCCAGACGAGATCTACGATGGAATCGAAAAGAAGCGAAAGTTGGAAAGGCAATCAGAAAAAAGGCACAGAATCGACAAACCGAGACAATAGTGTTTTCTAGACACGACCAGCACACCCGAGAACCACAATCAGATGGCCCTTCCCCCACAAACTTTGCTATCAAAAGAGAGTACAAGTACATCCCAAGTCGCCCCCATTCTCCATCCTCCCCAAAGCTGAACCAAACCCAGTTCCAGCCATCCAAAATGTCTCCAACTACCAACCCGTTCGCCCTCCTTTCCGAAAAAGGCACCGCCATGGACCCCCCGCGCAGCACCCGCCCCGCTCTGATCTTCGTCGTTGGTAAAAGAAGCCCCCACACCCTCCTCCCCTCCCCTCTCTCAAGCTACAAAACCTAACACATCCCAGGCCCCCCGAAAGCCGGCAAGACAACCTTCAGCAAGTCCATCGCCAAGCGCTCCAAGCAGTTCGACCTCGTGTCCGCGGACGAAGTGACCACCGTGGGGGAGCTAGTCGACGAGGTGTTCCCCCGGGACGAGGACGTGGCGACGCGGCCGTGCGTCGTGGATGGGTTTCCGCTGCATCATGCGCAGTGGCACGAGTTCACAAAGGGAAACGGTGTTTTCGCGGACAAGGAGACGAAAGGCGCAGAGGGAGAGCGCGAGGGCGAGAACGAAGAGGAGGAGGGGCGCAAGGCGCCGGCGACGCAGAGGGACAAGGGGGACCCGCGCAGGGTCTTGGTCGTCAGTCTGCAGTGTCTGGAGTCGCTGGCGCTGACGCGATGGAGGGCCCAGCAGAAGGGGAAGATTGGTAGTGGGGAGGAGGAGAAGGAGAGTGAGAAGTTTGAGCTGCAGAGGAAGGGGATTGAAGCGATGTTGGCGAATATGAGGGGGAATCGGTTGATGGAGGTCGTGGAGTTGTTGCCGGCGGGGGTGGGCGAGGGCTTCGAGGAGGCGATGAAGAGGTGGATGCCGAGGATTGAGGGCACGGCTACTTGGAGGAAGTGTGGGGGTTAGGCGGGCGGTGGTGTTGGCGGTAGGGGTAGATAGTCTGTTCTTGGGGGCTGAACTGCTGGTCTTGGATGTGGAGAGGCGGGATGTAGTTATGTTGTTCTCTTTCTACGAATGGAAAGATTGGGCGACCTTGTGTCTCTCTTTCGATATAGAGTTTGACTTTTTTGTGTGTGTCCGTTCGTGGACAGTTGGGAAAGCTACTGTTGACTTGAGTGATTCATGCACGTTCCACGCTTTTCTCTAAGCTACGATCAAAGCCCCTTGGCCTCGTCTCTATGGCTGACTGTCTTGGTTTCTCCTCTCCTCCCCTCTCCTCCATTACCCCTCTCCACTAGGAGTACTTTGAAAAGGGCCCTGCGTCATCAACGGATTTCTGAGCTCGCACGAGGCATAGAAGGTGTATATACGATATTGTCAATTTGATGCTAATAATGTGAACAGTTTCGCGGAGAATGATAGATTGAATTAAGAGTGTGCCCAGATTGTGCGGACGAAAGGTTCTAAAATGTTAGGATGAGGGAGTTTTCTGAAAGCTTTGAGGGAGAATGGGCTATTTACAAGGACCTTTTGAGGGCCCGAAGCTGATGTCTAAGACGGTGGTGAGGTGGGAGGAAGAGTGAGATCAGTTGTGTTTGAGAACGCGTCAATTGTGGCGGATTGTGGCGGACGGGGCGACGAGGGGACGCGTAGCAGTGGAGATGATAAGGGTTACGGAAAGGGGATTTGTGAGAGTGGATTGTTAAAGGGGGATGTTAGATTAGGAGAGAAGGCTTGGGCCAATGGCTCAAGAACGTCAAGAGAGGCAGATGCATGAAACATGCATGAATGTGCTAGACCCAGTGACTCTGGAGATTGATTGACTACCTAAAGACTAAGCATCCGAATACATGCGGGAATGGTCTGAACGAATAGAGCCCTGCATTCTCATATCGTGGCTAACCCACGATCAAGGCTAAACCGCCATAACAGACAAGTTGCCCAAACTTCGCTTTCACCCAGAATAAACCTTCGTCCGCCTGTGCTCGAATAAACGCCGTGACGTAAACGCCCCGCCTGAATACCCATGACTTAGCGCCTCAAGCCACCCATAGCCTCCCTGAAGGTGTCAAGACCTTTCTCCAACATCGCCTTGCGGTTGTCCAAGAAAGCGCGCTGTTGGGTAATATCTGGCGGCTCTGCTGCGACGAACTCAATCTCCTTGTCGGTAAGGCTGGCGACGACCAGTGGAGAGAGGATGATATCTGGAAGAGGTTCGACGAGGTGACGCTCGATGACTTGCTTGGCGACGGCATTGACGAAATACTTAAGCTCGTCCTAGAAATATCTGTCAGTTTCCATGAAGTGCAAGTTGTAATGTTGAAAGTACCTTGTAGTAAGCACGTTGATTGTCTAAAGCCTCCTCTGAAGAGAACTTGTCCATGTTCTGTTCGAAAGCATTGGCCATAGCCGATTCCAGTGTGATAGGGTCATAGTGGGTGTGATAACTACCACTATAGTGCATCTGCATCTTGGATTTCTCCGTCGCATCCTTCGTGATCTTCTGGCGCTTGCGCTGGCGTTGCTTTTGCAGCGTTGTGGTGAAGTAATGATTGTAGGTCATAGGATGTCGACGTTTGTCCGCTATGATCTTCCGCAACTCATCCTTGCAGGTTGTCAAAGCCTGTGTGAGAGCAGCATCCACACTTAGCCCAGCAAGACGACCTTGAAACTCATCTGGAGCAGTATGTTGAAGTACCATATAGACGAAGTCTTTGCAAATGAGAGCGACCTTGTTGATATGCTCTGACGCGATGTCCTCCCATGGCTGAGATTGCTCCCAGAAGAGCTGACTGATGAGCATAGGATTGAAGTTTCCTGGCAACTCGAATCCACGGGAACGCTCAAGCACTTTCTGTACCCATGCTATAGCTTCCTGGCGAGTCAAGGACTTTGGCTTTGGGAGGGACGAGGCAATACCCTTGCCAGTCAGCTCCAGCTCAGCTACTTTGGCAAGTTCTTGCTTAGCCTTTTCCTCATCTGCCTTGTCCGTATCGTCGTCACCGGGGCCCATCCCTACGGCATACTTGTGACCACGAAGGCGCATGTCATCTGCAAATTTGATGTTGAGATGCTGAATAACTGCCCGGAAACGACGGACGTTCTCCGTTGAGTCGACCTCAGCGTCCATATCGATGGCTCCAAAGAAAGAGTTCTCATAATAGCCTTTTACTGCAGATTTCAGGACGTCGTTGATGTTCATGCTGATCTTCATCAGCATCATACGCTGCTCGCTGATCGTCGTTCGCTTCTCGCCCAGCTTTTCGATGTCGTCTTTGGTGACTTGTAGCTTCGTAATCATTTCTTGCTTCAGTGATGGAAGCTCGTTGATGAGATGATTGAGTAGCAGCTTGCTAAGGCGCTCACGAAGTGAATCAATGCCTACGCTATCTCGGGGGATATCGGCGTAGCGGCCTTTGCTGAAGAACAGCTCCTCGGCTTCGTTACGTTGGGCGAACGAGAACTTCATCTCATTGTCTGCACGATTCCTCAACATGTGCCATCCTAGCTTGAAGTAGATGTCTTTGTTCTGGGCCAATTCAATCCAGTCGAGCTCGTTCTGGCTACCTTCACGAAGGTAATCAGGCTTCGTAACAATGCCTAGAGTACGCTCGCTCTTCTCGTCGATCTTCTTGCAATGATCCAGAATAATTTGATTGGCGAAATCATTCTTGGCAGAGACAACCGCAAGAATGATAGTGCGAGGATTTTTCATATACTCCTTGACGATATCGAGAATCAGTTCCTTGTCGGCCTCGGTTTGGGCTTTGTTCGTGGCATGGATGAGACCAGGAAGGTCTACTACCGTCCTGGAAGGTTAGTAAGGGCTGAATCAAAGACTGAAAAGATCTTACAGTTGTGGACGATCCGGTCCACATATCTCGAAAGAGAGAACATCCCTAGCGAAAGCCCTCGAATTGATTGCACCGACCTTTCCGAGACCCATAGCATCTGTAGCCTCTTCGATGATATTTGGAAGTTGCGAGAAGTCCTTGATGGACTTGTTGAAAGACTTGAGCTTCGCGAGTTGTTCCTGAGGGCGGTTCTTGTCCGGATTGATCGTGATCGAGATCGTAGACGATGGAGCGCGTCGAAGAATGATCTCAGTGGCAAACCTCGTGCAAAGATTCTCCTTGCGGGGAAAGGGAATCTCTGTGATGGCCTCAAGAACGGAGCTCTTGCCGCTGGACTGATCCCCACAGACGATGATTTGTGGAAGCTCGACTATACCATTGAGCCCGCTTCGTCGCAGCTTATCGACGATGTCCATGACCTTGCGTTGACCATCGCTCTGAAGGGCCGTGAGCGAGCTCGTGGTGATCGCATTCGGATCAACAGCAACTGGCATAGCTGGAGTTGTAGTGCCGTCCGACTCAGAGTCGCTGGAATTGTCGTAAGCCATGACGTCCTTTGTTCTGCTCGCTGAACGACTGAAGAAGAGGTATCGAAGATGTTGTAGGAACGAAATGATTTGAGGGTGTGGAGAAGAAGAAAGGTGAAGGTGGGTTGAGGTGAGCTTTTATAGCAGGTAGCAAAGCCCACTTAAAGCGTAGTTTGTGGTGAAAGAGAAGTTCCGGGAAGTGAACGGAACGCTCTAGAGCGGGATGGTAAGTTGGTCGACAAACCAGATTGCATGATGGAGGCAACGCAATCAATCTGCATGGATGCACTGCAGGACACCAACACCCTCCCAAACCTCAGGCTATTCCCTAACGTTGAATATTGAGGCTTTCAGGAAGGTGAAGGCGTTACATTGTGGCGTTCCATTCCATTTCCGAAAATCATTGGCAAGCGGTGGTCCATTTGATTGCACCGCCATGGGCGCGTACTTTGCTTTGCCGCACAAGCCTCGATTCACCCAAAAGTGCGGCGAGCACTGATCATATTGCCTGGTAGGATCATGCCGTGGTGAACGCGAGGCTGTCTTCTCCGCTGAGCAAAGCCACCTTTAATGACGTTAGACCGAAAACCGTGGGAGGCAGACACCGAGCGGCGATAGCACGTTGATCGATCCAGGTCCGATCCCAGGCTGGACAGAAAAGTATGTAACATTTCAAACCATTAACAATCCAAGTATCTTTCCAAATCTATTAAACACATTCCATATCCTGACGCGTCTGCTCTCTTCCTATCCCAAGCCCCTGGACCTATAACTTCGCGCCCGGCGCACTCATCCTTAGCCCATCCCAATCTTCCATCGTATACTTTACATAGCCTTGATCATCTTCGATCGTGAGCTTGCTGCTGCTCAGCGAGGCGGGATGCCAATACATGGTGTCGTATTTGATGTCGTCTTGGCTGAGGCCCTTCTCAGCACCCTCCTTGTTCGTCCGCTCTTGGAGCTTTCTAAGATCGATACCGTCGTTTCTTAGTGGAACCTTGTTTTGCTTGTTATTGTGCATCGTTGTGAGATTGCTGAGAACCCGAATGAACACTGGTACAGCGTATTTCGGTAGTTTTTCTCTCGCGTGTGCGAGCAGGGCGTTGAAATCGAAGGTTGCGAGGTGCGACGGATCGATGTACAGCGCCGCACAACCGGCTCTTCCATCATGACCGGGGACCTCGACACCGTAGACGTTGGCTTCTACGATGCCGGGATAGTGTCCGAGGACCTCGCTCACTTCTGCCGTGCTCACATTTTCAGATTTCCATCGGTAAGTGTCGCCTAGTCTATCCAAGAAATACCATCGCCCGTCGTTGGTCCGCCGTAGAGCGTCACCGGTGCGATAGAATAAATCTCCCTTCTTGAAGACGTTCCGCTCAAACATCTTGTTCGTAGCCTCGGGGTTGTTGTAGTAGCCCACGAAAGCCTTCTCATTGGGAAGCTGGACGATGATCTCACCGCCCACCTCGTACGGTTTCCGCTTTGCAAAGCCCGTCTTGGGATCTCGAGCGATTTTGTTGGTCTCGTGATCGATTTCGACAGGTATGTAGGTGTTGTGGAAAGATCTCCTTTGGACAGCACCATGATGGCCCACTGCGGTTGAGAGGAAGGGCCCGCGGGAGACGTTCAGAAGCCCAAACACACCTTCGGTGCTGTTGAAGAACTCGGCAACGGTCTGTATCCCGAACCGTTCTACAAACCGGTGCCAGACATCTGGGCGCATACCGTTGCCGAACATGACGCGTACTTTGTGATTTTTGTCGTTCTCACTAGGAGGGTTGGCAAGGAGATACCGGGCTGTTTCTCCGACGTATACAAAGGCAGTGGATTTGGAGTCCCGGATGTCGGTCCAAAATTTGGATGTTGAGAATTTCTTGCCGATGCAGAGCGTGACACCTGAAAGCATGCAGGAGACGGCGGTGGTGCATCCGGTTCCGTGATACAGGGGCATGCAAACGTACCATCTGTCGCCATTTGGACCAGGCTCCAAATCAAGACTACGGACACGGCCGCCGGCAAGACTGCCAGCTCGCTGGGCTTCGAATGGGCAAGCTTTAGGGTGGCCAGTTGTGCCACTACTGATGTTAGCTGTGTGCTCTATGCACAATGGGCAATACTAACCTCGTGTAGAATAGACACATGGGGAACGTCCCATCGATGCCACTGCGGAGCTCGTCCTCAGGCCGCTTAGGCTCCATGCGGCAGATCTCGCCCTTCAATTGGGTGTCCAGGATTCTGATGGTCATGCCGAGCTCGCCCTCGATTCTGTCTCGAACTGCCTCGATCCGCTCAATCGTGTCCGCGGCCTCGTCTACAATCAAAAGCTTCCCTCCTGCCACCTTCAAGCAATGTATCAGGGCATCACCAGCCAGATGGTGGTTCATCATCGCCGGTGCAGATCCAATCGCCCATGCGCCCAGATGGCCGAACACAAACTCGGGCTGGTTTGTGAGGTAGAACGACACCAACTGTCCCGGCTGCACGCCATTCTGGAGGAAGTACTGCCCGTACCGGCAAGCCTGCGCGTGTGTCTCGGCCCATGTATAGCATCCTGTGCGCGACCAGATGGCCTCTTCGTTCTCGGGGAGGCGTCGGACCTGGGCTTCGAAGTGGCACCACAAACTGCCGCGGTTGTTTGCACCTAGAAAGGAGAACTGTCAGCATGGATACCTAGGTACAAGATGTGGCTTCCTCCTCGTGCTGAGGGTTTGCGGGGCACCACTCACTGGCTTTGGCGAATTCGCGCTCGCTCGCCTTTTGGGATCGGATCGAATGTAGATCTTTGGAGATGTGAAATTTGGCATCGAGATAGGCGGCAGCAGCGGTCGCGCCTGCTATTGCGCCTACAACGGGCACTGCTATTTCGTCTCGTCAGTGTTGTTCGGAATCAAAATGTGGAGATGTGGAGCAAGTTGGCGCCACAAAGTGGCACAGCAACTTTGGAGACGAACCAAGAGCCATCGTTGCGTCACGAGTCTTTCTTTCTGGGGGGATCGGGCGGGCGAATTGGAAGCCAACAGGGCAATGGGTGCAGCAGCAGTCAGGGAGAGGGGATGAGGTGTGATTAAGGCAGGACAGTGAATGTTCTCACTTTAATGAAGCATGGCATGCATCCCAACACCTGACGAGTTGCCGTGTGCACCTCGGCCATTGGACTGCCGGGCTATGCCTGTTTCGCTCTTCTGCCCTTCACCACCGCTCCCCGATTAGGGGTAGACTAGGAGAACTTCCCCACGCCCCACAATTAGCGCCGGCAAGCCTCAAAGGCAGTCGAGTAGCGCGACATCACAACAACAACAACACCACATCTTCGCAACTTCTGTGGTCGAAAGACGATAGCGACACAAGAGGAACATGAGCGCGCCAGTAGTTCAGAGCAAGCATTATACATCATTGTGTTTGCCTAAGCCTCTGGCTGTACAGCTGGTATCATCAAACATTAACCCATAGTTATTCCAAACGCCATTACCATGCATCCCTCCCGATCATGTCATCTATCACCAAGCTAACAGCCCAGCGAACACCACCATTGCAGCTCCCACCGCGCAGCTCGCTGTCCCCAATGCCATGTCCGAAGCCCCCGAGTCCGTCTGCTGAGTCGGCGCGCCTGTGCCTGTTGGGGTACCCGTCGTACCGGGTGCGAGGAAGATGGTCGAGGTAGACGGCCCGGGTGCGCTCTGTAGGACGCTGGATGCGGCAGCGAGGCCTGATGTTTGTGGAGTCGCCCTCGTTGTCTCTGGGGCTTCGGCCGTGGTCTCTGGCGCCTGGGAGTCGTCCGTTGCCGAGGACACGATGGCCGACGAGATCCGCGTAACCACCGATGACGCCCTCACACTCGATACAGCAGTAGTCGAAGAAGCAACCTCCTCAGCAGCGGTTGAAGAAGACACCTCCTGCACAGAAGTCGTCGAAGCCTGTCCCTGCGCCGCACTGCTTGCCGGCGCCTGGTCCCCACCCCCACCGGCCCCCAAATTCACAACCATCAGAACCCCACCCACGGGGTCATCAAACCCATTATCGTCCTGGAACTGCTTGACCGTAAAGACAGCTCCCTCCTCGGGCAACTTCAAATCCGTGACCTCTTTATTCGCAAAGTGCTGGTACAATAGGAACGAGTATTTGCGCTCCGTGCCGGTCTCCTTGAACGCACCGGGCGCTTGGTATGCAAGACTTGGGTCGCTGTCGCTCGCGATATTCACAATTTCACCCGTGAGTTTGAAGTTCGAGCGTGCGTAATGCAGCGTGCGGGCGTCGTCAGTCGTAGTGTCGACAAGGACGACTGTGTATCGGGCCTTAGGCACGATGCCGGAGCTGTCGCCTAGGGCGAAGGTTGGTTCTTTTGTGACCTCTGATTCATCATAATTAGCTGAGTTTGGAGGGAGATATCATGTGTGTGAGGCATACCAGCTTTCTTGAACGTCGTGCCGTCATCGAATCCATCAACCGCGTTGTTCGTATACGAGACCTGGAGTTCCGTTCCGCTGGGCCCAAAGGCGACCGCGAGGTCTGATGGGACAGTATCCTGCGCGGCGCTGAAGCCGAAGAATGTCGCAGCCAGTGCGGCGTGTCGAAGAGAGTTGAAAAGCATGTTGAGTATCCAGTACCAAAAATTAAACAAGAGAGAAGAACTGCTTTTGAAATTGAAATACCACCGATGGGAAACAGAACAAAGAGAAACACAAAGGAATCGAATGGCAAAATTGATCTCTTGACTTCTTAATGCGCCAGCAACCTTGCAGCCCCAGGCCCTTTATATCTGCTCACTATCCTCCTCACCCCCAACGCCCCCTTCCCCCAACGCTCAGCTGTCACACGTCGTTTCCCATCACCGCCACACGTCCTGGTACTCCGCCTCACGCCAGCGTCTATCGCCCCCAAACGCCCGTTACCATGTCGCAAACTACGCGCCATCCTGGACGTTGCCTAACGCTCTGCTGTATTTAGTTGCGTTGCGTTTCATGTCTGTTTGGGGCCGCGTGCGCACTCGGAGGAGCGTCGTGCCGGCGCGGGAGTTGCCACAAGCGCCCGGATACATAGCGCGCGAACTTCAACCCAAGAATAATTCCAAGATGGAAGATTGAATTTATTTTAGAAGAACTTTGTGCCGCGATTTCTGCGTCCCGGAGGGGATTGGGGCCGTGTTCTCCCTTTGTCTGCGTTGTCAAGACTTGTCGTCCTTTTGTTCGGAGAGTTGGACAGGGCGGAGCGGCCAAGCTCAACCCTCGAAACCGGAGAGCCTGAGTTTCCGGCTCGCGTGTTTGACGTCGCTGTGTTCTGAGATCTCGGGCTGCGATCTCTTGTTCTCTTATTTCTTGTGCTCTTTGTGAGGTTTCAGGCTTTTGCTCGGCCTTGTTTTACCAAGGTGGTACCTGACCGTTGATGCTGCAGAGGTCGACATCGCGACGTCTAATGCTGAGGAGCGTGGCTTGGGGCTTGGAGTGAGGGTTGGGATAGTAACTTGGATTGCCCTCTTTCCTTCGCTTGTGGTTGTGGGATCTATTCTACTTACTCTGAGTGAACACTACCGAGCCCATATCTTGAGGTATGATCTAGAGGGCCACGGGATAAAGGGATAAAGTTGAGTCTAATAAGTCCCGTTGGATCTACTAGAGATACATTTGAGATATAGACCACCTCTCACTCTATGGAAGAAGGAGGAATGCGAAAGCGGATGCATGTGCGGATGTAGACGTTGAATTAAACACCCTATGTCGGAGGCCGTGATTTGAACCAAGCACACACAAGAGAGAGGAGAGAAACACAAATTCCGCTCTCCAACCTTCCCCAAACAAGTAAACTATCCTCCCCGTCCTCCATCCTCTCCCTAACTCTCTCGTTGAATCTTGTTTCTCCGGTATAGTACTCCGAGCAAGCTTTCCAACCCCATGCCTCTACAACCATGGTTCCAGCACAGCACTGCCGAAAATAAACGAGAAAAATATATCCCATAGTGCGATCATCGTCTATCTACCACGCGAGTTACCCAGCCGTCACCTGCCGCATCAGCTATATACGAGACGCCATTTCCGGCCGTGTTATTGGGCTGGAAGAATTGTATAATGTAGGATATTGTGAGTTGCGAGGTGAGGTGAGGCATGCTAGATCGACATCTTACCGCTTGCATGTGCGCTGATCTTGGGGCTGTGAGGTTGTGGGGCTTCTATGTCGTTGGAATTAGGATGGGATGGGGAAGGGTAAGAATGTGGGGGGTGAAGAATATGAGGGGGTCGGGTCATAGAGTCGAGCTAGAACAAGAATGATCTGTATGTGTATGTACGGCTCAGAGACTCAGTAGAATCATGTACGCGGGGAAATTTTCATTCTCGGATTTTCTCTCGAGGTCTTAGGGTCTAACTTCCGTTGGATATGTTGGAGGTGCTATAGAAGTGACAACTCTGGTAGAGTCAGACTTCGAACGAGAATGAGAACGGGTACAACAACATGAACATGACACTGCAATGCTGCGCTAAATTAATTTTATCCAACAATTATTTAAACACTTGCGTGTCTACACCTCACGTATAGGTGTCGAGACTTCGACGTCTAACCCCCAATGCTCCGCCCAGATGTGCCAATCCAGAACACCAAAATAATGCAAACTAAACGCCTATTCCAGATCCAAAAATCACCACCCAAACGTCTCAATCTCAAGCTTAACCTCTCTCATCTCGCTATTCCACACCCGTCGCTGAAGACTCGCCGTTGTGTTTGCGATCTCGGCGGATAGAGAAGGGGGTCCACAACCTATTGAACACATCAGCAACAAGCCTCATATCGCATGAGGTAGGCACCAACTTACCCATAACAATAGCCCTATCCCCACCGACATAACCCTCAATCAAATCTTTAATCACAGGCCGACAATAATGCATAGCAACACTGACGCCCTGACCTGCACTCCCCTCCCCCCTCTCAATCCCAAAAGCAGCCTCATGATCAAACAGGCCCCTCCCTCCATTCAGTCTCCTCAATGCAGGCCGAGGCTTTGCCGGCATCGAAACGCCTTTCTCGGCATCACCCAGCGAGTCGAACCTGCGATCCGAGACGCGTTGATCCGGCGGCGAAATCGGCGAGAGCGGGCCCAATTCGTCCTCGGACAGACTCGCCGACTCTGCGAGCGCCGCCGACCGCGTGACGAAGACGTCGACGGTAAAACTGCAGTTGTTCGGAGTGGGATGGTCGCGCACATTGCGAATTGCGGTGCTGAGCTCGCGCTCGATCCACGGCAGCGACTCCACGTCGCGGATGATCCACACAAGATGGATGCGGCGCGTCACGAGGATGTCGTCTTTCTTTTGGTGGCGTAGGCGCTGCGTGAGATCGAGGATGTGGGGGAGGGAGGCGGCGATGCCGCTGCCGCCTGCAATCGAAAGCACGGTGTCGTAGATTTGGTGGAGCGGCCGGTGGTGCGTGCCGTAGGGGCCGTCGACGATGGTGCGGAGTGCGGGTTGGTGACCACGTTTTGCTGCGATGGAGAGGAGTGCTGCTTCTGTAATGTCGTCGACGGGCGGGAGCGAGTATATAGATGAGCGTCTGTTCGTAGAAGAGCCTGTTCGGAAAGAGGCTAGCGGGGTGGTGCGGAATGAGGCGGGTGGTATTGCTTGTGTGGAGGAGTTAGGGGTTGTTCGAATGCCTGCGGGTTTTTGGGCGATGGCCTGTAGTGTGGCTTCTGTGATTTCGTCGCGAGCAGGAAAGGATGAGGTTGAAGATTGGTGTTTTAGCGTTGGAAAAGTGGATGGGATAATTGGGAGCGGGGTTGAGGAAGAAGAGGCGTACGACATTGGACTAATGACCTTGTGTTCTAAGACTGTGATTGTGTCGATAAATACGATGTCGTTGATGTCTTCGATGTGTTCGGGACTCTCTTTCTTCAACACGGGCTTCTCTGTTTCGAACTCTACAGCTCGAGCCTTCCCTTTGGTGGCTTTTAGCTTTTCTTGATCCATGTTGTAGACTGGTATTCTAAGATCTACATCTCCTCCCACCCCTTTCTCATATTCGAATAGCTTCTTGGTGAAGCCCTTGTGTCGTTGGACGAGAAACACCACCTCATAGGTAATTCCCTCTTTTTCAGACGAAGGGATGTTCGCAATGAAGAAAGGATGGCTCCCTAACGTGCTAATGATCGGCATTTTAAGGAAAGCGTGTTGCCCCGGCTTCCACTTTAGAGATTTCGGAACTTCGATGGCGACTCGTGTTGTGTTTCCGTGAAGATGCGTCAGTGTGGTTGGAAACCCATTGAGATTCGAGAAAGATCTCAGGTTCTGGTGTCGGTATACGATGCGAATGATATTCGAAGAGAAGAGGACAGCGATAGTGGCGTAGACGTAATAAGGCTGAAGACGAAAATTAGTATTTACTTCTGGGTAGACACCATATAAAGACTTACACTCATGTACTCCCCCCAGACATGCCACCAAAGAAGACCAATGTAGGATATACCTAGAAAAATATGAACACACTTGAAAGCCTCGTAGAATCGTCTCCTAATCCAGGGTATCGAAAAGAAAGCAAGTCCAAACGTTGTAAAGTATAAAGCGGTCCCCGAAAGCACGCGCTGCTCATTTGCGTAAAGCTTGTTCAGCATACTCCAGCCGCCGTCTCGTATAGGGGCCATAAGATGCGGTACCTACCAATATTAGTCGGGTATAGTAGAGTGGTTCTTACAAGCAGTTGTGACTTGTCGTACACACTAGAAGAAGCCGTATACCAAAGACGCATTTTCAAGTACAGATGGTAGGGCGTATTTGAAGAAAGAAGCAGAGGACTTACAGTGTGAACAGTTCCCAAGCAAAATATAACATAGGAAATGTAACGATGATAGACATTCAGTTTCGTATAGCTAACTCCTGTAATCCAAGTAATAACATTGACCTTTCCTGCCAAAGCCACAGTCAAAGGTGTCAAGGCAGACATGATCAGAGCACAACGCACTGACAGAGGCGGAGCGCCAAATCTGGAATACGCTTGGAGGTATCGTTGCTGCGGCCATGGTAGAATAGCGAAAAAGACTGTCGAAAACGAGAGGAGAACGAGAGTTCCATATGAGATTTGGCAAAGTCCAATACTCCTGGTGACATGATTGTTGAGCCGTCGGTATGCACAAAAGCGAGTGACAGCAATAGTTTTCTCCTTCAGTGATGGCCGCCGTCCAGGTATTTTCTTCAGGCGTCGTAGTCGGTCGTGTAGCAGACGAGACACATAGATAGCTGCGAAGACCAGTATCCAGAACGAGTAGAACCACACCGTCCATTTCCCATATTCCAGTTGTTCCAGCAGTGGAGTCCTCCTCTCATCATCTGCAAATCCCTCCTGGAAAGCTCTACAACTGGTATTCGAGCAGCGAGGATCCGCGATGCCGAGATCCTCTTGGACACTTGTTGGCACAGGAGTTGGCCACCCTGGTGAGTAAACCTGCTCCATGGGACTTGGCGGCACCATGTGGAACTCCAGAGGGCTGGGGAGGTTCGTAAGTGGGACGACTCTGGAACGAGTCCCCCTTAGGAAATGTTGGTAATCTTCGTGGCTAGAACTGGGGGAGCGAAATCATCCAAGCTGCTTGCGTTTCTTATCAGGGACTACTGCTGTATACATTGTCGTGTCATTTGAAAATACCTTCTTTGCGTTGATTTTTTCCCACCCTTTATTTCTAGAGTATTGCCGCTCTCCGCAATTCTAAATCGACAAGGCGAATTTGAGGACGGCACGATGATGTTACCTGACGTGCCATGGCCTCCCGCTGGTCCAGGCCACACACCGTTCAAGCTTGGGCATTTCTGTACGAGACGACGCACCTCCGGATTGGTAGAGTTGACGCTACCCCATGGGGAAGTCAAAACCTGGAACGGCTCATTTATGTCGGTACTTTGCGCCCAATATTGGAACACCTTACTATTACTACACTGGACGTATTACCGATGCATAGATTCTTCTAGCGCATTCAGTATATAGCATAATAGCGTAGGGCCAAGGTAGTTCCTTGGATCTCCCACAAGAATCACTTCACTGGGCGAAACTCGGTACTATACCTGGAAATGTGTGGTATAGCCTGTCTACAGCCTCGACACACAATGGCGTCGTCCAATATGATCCGGCGATTGCTCTGGGCCGACAAAAGACCGCCGTAAGACGATCAATATGCATGTGGCACCATGGTATCATCAAGTCGAAATTACAGCCATCATGTGGTGTCATCGGAAAAATAGAAGAAATCAAGAAGCCTCGATATCCAGTCACGAACGGCCCCACATGCGATCTCGTGTAACAAACAAATAAACAACGACAGGGATGCAAAAATGATCGATATATGAACTCAAAACGGTCGGGGAAGCACTAGCGCACACGGGTATTGTGGGAAGTGCCGGAGGCTAAGCGATGAAAAAGTACCAATCTCTTAATCTACCTAGGACTCCAATGCTAATATTTAATTTTTCACATAGAGATCGACATATTTGTCGACATCCATCGAATCTAGTGTCTTCGCATCCTGGCCCAAGGCGACAAGCTTATCGACATGTTCTGCCGGATAGTGCGGTCCAAGATGCGTCTTGTACTTGGCTAGGATTTCCGGTTTAGCTTCCTCTCGTCGCAATCGGTGGCCTAGTGGAGCCTCGACAACTTCTTCATCAAGAACGGTGCCGTCTTTGAGTGTTACAGTGAGGGCGTTGGAGATAGTACGCTTATCGGGGTTGTGGTAGTCCTGGGTGAATTGTGGGTCTTCCACGCAGGAAATACGCTGCCTGAGAGACTCGACGAGCTGCGAGGTGGCTGCCTCGCTTTCATCGGGATAGTCCGTGGCCTCAAGGCGGTTGAAGACAAACATGGTAGAAACCATATACTGTGATATGTTGTCAGCCACTAGTCATGCTCCGCCATCGCTCAGGGGAAATGCTTACCTGAACACAGTGGTCACGGTCAGCAAAGTTCTCCATGGGCTTGAATTGCTTGTCAATAATGCGAATGCAGGCTTCGTGTGTCCGGTTAACGACGCTCTCGATGTCCGCTGCCGACTTGCCCATCGCCTTCAGTTTCTTGTTCAGGCGCTGGGCAGCCTCAACGGCGGTCTGCGAGTGGAATTCGGCTGAAAAGAACATCAGTTTACGTCTCACCAAGAGATTGTGCAGTTGGCTAACCTGGATAAGAGACCTTGAAGAGAACGTTCTCCATAACGTAGCTACCATACGGCCTCTGGAATTGGAAGGGCTTTCCACCAAAGTTCACATCGTAGAAGCCCCATGTAGGGGCCGAGAGGACCGTGGGAAGACCCGGCTCGCCCTTGAGCACCTTGAGCACGAGGTTCACAGCTGTTTGACAAGCATCACCAGCAGCCCACGACTTTCGGGACATGGTGTTGGGGGAGTGTCTGTAGGTGCGCATCGACTGGCCGTCGACCCACGCCTGTGAGATGGCATCCCGAGTCTGAGCCTCATTCAGGCCCAGCATTTTGGCCACCACTGCTGTGGAGGCGACCTTTACTAGCACAACGTGGTCGAGCCCAACCTTGTTGAACGAGTTCTCCAAGGCGAGGCAGCCCTGGATCTCGTGCGCCCTGATCATGGCCTCGAGCACATCCCTGACCTTGAGGATCTTTCCGTTGCCGAGCTTGCCTCCAGCTCTGTTTGTCCGCGAGATCCAGTCGGCAGTTGCGAGGATCGCACCCAGGTTGTCTGAGGGGTGACCCCACTCGGCTGCCAGCCAGCAGTCGTTGAAGTCTAGCCACCGAATCATGGCGCCGATGTTGAACGCGCCATTCACGGGGTCGAGCTGGTAGTTGGTGCCAGGGACTTTTGTGCCGTTCGGAACCACGGTGCCCTCGACGATGGGGCCAAGGATATTTCTGCATTGCTCAAATTCCAGCGCCTTGAGACCGCAGCCTAGAGTGTCGATGAAGACCCAGCGGGCAGTGTCGAACTACAGAGACGTCAGATTAGCCATGGCCGCCGCTGGTGGGGAATGATTGGGAGTAGCCCTACCGCAAGCTCAGAGTCGATGGGCGTATTGTGGATATAGCTGGCCATATCCTTGATTTCGGGGTCGTACTCCCGCTTGCTAGGGACCGACGGGGCACTGCTCTTGAGGGCTGACATAGTCGAGAAGGGTGCTGCCACAGCAGCGTGAGAGGAAATCGGGGAGGACGATGCGGCTCTGAGGGCAATTGGCCTTATTGCTGTTCTACAGGTGATGGCGCTCCGGTGGCGGAGGGTTCGTGAGGCGGCACTGCAGAGGTTGCGACTGATGGCCGACATGATCAAATTAGCTTCTGGCGTGCCTGGGAGACCTCAATGCAGCTCTGGAAGAAGGAAGCAGGTGTCGTACGCGTGTTCTTGAGATGTAGCGGGGCACAGGCCAAAATGAAGCAAATGCCAAAGCTCTCACACTGTGCTTCGGTGCGGATAGCCGAGGTCGCTCTTCACCGACCGTGGGTTGATCGGCAGGCCCACCGGACGTCAGAGTCGCAAAACCTCTTCCGCACAACGCTACCCTTTTTCTCCGCCAAGTGGACCTTGAACCAGACGCTCTTGACCCTTTCTCTAGGATCTGGGCCCTTATAGATGGGTTTTGGTGGGTCGTTATTAGCTAAACTATTGTCCATCAAGCAAAATGTCTTCCAGCTCGGCTAGTTGCGGTTGGGAACACCCCGCATCACGTGCATCCCGTAGATGGGCATGTCTCCGATTACCGCACCTTGTTGCCAAACATTTGTATTCCTCATCACTATACGTCGCTTCGATCTGATACTTCACAATTTCTAGAGGAACCTGATTCGAGATATAAGTGGGAAACTCTAGATAATCTCAGACCTTTCGGCTGAAATTGCTCTTTAGAAATGAGTTCTTGTCCATTATGATATATAGATGTCAACAACCGATGAAGCACATATGAATAAGTACGGACTGAACAGCAGATTTACATAGTATCGAGCGTTAGGTCCACAAATCACGGCGGAGGCGATCTCTGTCATTGGAGCAAGTGCTAGAGGACTCGACTATCGTTAGTAGTAAATCATACTAATTCTTCCCCTAGCTGCCCCCTCGTGTTACAGAGACTCTTATTTTTAATACAATCTTTCCTCGTCATCATTATCTGTCTTAAGAGCTCAATTTTCAGAACTAGACGATTTCAACACAAATATCTTTAACATGTCCATTCCGGTCGTCTGTGAAATGGCTTGGATTGTCATAATGCAATTCTGTCCTTGGTTTGGTATGTTACTCATAGAAAATGACGGCGAGGAATGAGTTTGCAGATTTCTGGGTTGGCGTCCCGTTTACGCACACGCCTTTCATTCTGAGAGGAATTACTTAGGCAAAACAAGAGGACGGTACGAATCGGCAATAATCAAGTTTACGTGAAGCTGACAAATGAAGAGAAAGAGTCATAGTCACAATACGAGCATGTATGTTATGGCGTGCTTCCGAGTCTAACTCTCTTCCATTGATTGAAAGAGTATAACTTGGATATTTCCAGGGGTTGTTGTTACACCGATCGACTGACAGTGTATCTTTCATCGGTTCGAAGACCGATATCACAAACCTCGTTCTCCTTTAATGGCTGACCGTCGGAAAGGCTATGCTTTCAGCCCGACGCTCGAAGCAATTAATATATTTATCGCCAATACACCACCTCAATCAAACTGGAATACGGTCAGTACATCCAAAGGGGGGATATTCAAAACGACATACCGGTGTAAGGAAAGACTCGGCCACGAAACGAGCTCTCGCGTTCAGCTATACAGTTTTAGTTTCAGTTTGTTGTTGAACCGTGAGGTGCGCTTACGAAGAGCTTCATCTCGGAAATTTCCTTATCGACCTCTTCCATGAATTGGATAATGAAGTCGACCAGCTTGTGCTTCAGCATCTCCTCGGTGTGGAAGTTGGTGATCAAAAACGAGATATCGTAACCCTAGTATTGTGAGCACCTCTCCTACAAGCAAGGCCACGTCAACTGCGTACCTTCACTGGCTTCCTCCTGAGGATGAAGAAGGCCTCGGCTCGTTGTGTCAAGAAGCGTGTAAACTTGTGCACTAGGATGTGCTCTATCTCGTCCGCCTGTTTTATCCGTATGCTGATTCGTACGCTGTTGATGCTGGGCTCAATGAAGACCTTCTCGTTCTCGTTCCGCGACACGGTGAGGGGGTTGAGGAGCACCTCCGGACAGCTGGCAGCCTCGATTTCGGGAACATTGTGCCTTTCGGAGGCCTGCGATGCAAAGTTGGAGAGGGATAGAGCGGCCGTGAGTGATGAGCGCACGCATTGAAGGTATGGGCGCAGTGATTGAGACTAGAGGCGTCAGCATTCCCGCGGGGTCTCTCGGATTTTAGGAGAAGGGCTACCATGGTGGGGAAGAGCTGGAGGTCGCCCTAGACACGAAGATGAAGCTGTAATTGGACGTGGCTAGCTATGCCATGTCAATATTCAGTGGTTTCGGAGAATGGCAGTGCCTCGTTGTGGTGGGGGTGGTGAAGCTGGGATGCGCTACAGGGGTGCAGGCTAGCGTCATCCTTGGCACCTCACTGTTTCCTCATGATTCTGTAGTTTACCATGCACTGCACTTTGCCCCCACGAGCCACCATTTAACCCTCGTCCTCGCTCGCCGCCGCTCACACACTCTCCAACTCCCTATCCTGAAGTCGTCCAGAAATTTACGTCATGGATCCAATACCAGGTGCGCAAACACGCTCCCCACGCCGCTAGAATGCTCAGCTAATCCCCGGCGAATATAGTTGTCGTGAAGCACCAGGGCAAGAAGCATGAAGTCGAGGTCGACCCGAGCTCCAACGGTGAAACATTCAAGTACCAACTTTTCTCCATTACTGGAGTCGAGCCGGAGCGCCAGAAGATCCTCGTTAAGGGCGGACAGCTCAAGGATGATGCCGACATGTCGAAGCTAGGCCTCAAGCCTAAGCAGATTATCATGATGATGGGCACGCCCTCTGGCGACGCCTCGAGCGTGATTGAGAAACCCAAGGAGAAGATCAGATTCTTGGAGGACATGACAGAAGCAGAAGCAGCGCAAGTGGAAGGCGCTACACCTGCGGGGTTGCAGAACTTGGGCAACACGTGCTATATGAACTCTACGCTGCAAACCCTGCGGTCTATTCCCGAGTTGCAGGAGGAACTAGGGCGGTATTCTGCTAGGTAAGGTGTTTTCTGGTGCCCACTGAACATCTCGTACTGACAAAATGCAGCAGCGGAGAATCCAGCTCGGCGAACCAGCTCAGCCAATTCGGTCTCGGCGGCCTCGGTGCCTCGATGGACCTCACTGCGTCCCTCCGCGACCTATTTCGACAAATGTCCGAAACCCAGGAAGGCTTCCCGCCACTGTTATTCCTCAACGCTCTCCGGGCCGCCTTCCCACAGTTCGCACAAAAATCCAAGGATGGACACGGGTACGCGCAGCAGGATGCCGAGGAGGCGTGGTCCCAGATTGTATCTTTATTGCGGCAGAAGCTCAAGATCACGGATACCGAGTCGGAGACAGACAAGGCAAAAGACACTACCTTCATCGACAAGTATATGGCTGGCAAATTCGAATCTTCCATGGAGTGTGACGAACCGGCGGCCAAGGAAGGCGGAGAGGAGCCAGTCATCAGTGGGGACACGTTCTTCAAGCTCAACTGTCATATCAACGCGGAGACGAACCACCTCCGAGACGGACTAGCTGCGGGCTTGAAGGAGCAGATCGAAAAGCGCTCTGAGGCTCTGGGTCGTGATGCCGTTTATACCAAGACTTCACGCATATCCAGGCTCCCAAAGTATCTTCCTGTGCATTTCATGCGATTCGACTGGCGGAAAACGACTAATAAGAAAGCCAAGATCATGAGGAAGGTCACGTTTCCAAATGAATTGGATGCTGTTGAATTCTGCACTGAGGACTTGAAGAAGCTTCTCATTCCGGTTAGAGATAAGATTAGGGACATCAGGAAAGAGGAGGAGGACGTAGAACGTGCCAAAAAGCGGCAGAAGCGCATGAAAGCTGGCGAGGAGAACGATATAGAGTCCAAGGAGCCTCTTCAGAAGAAGGAAGACAAAAAGAAAGCTGCCCAGACCAAGTCTGAGGACACGGAGATGCCAGATGTGGAGTACAAAACCGAAGCTCAGCTCGAAGCTGAGCGTGCCGCCTCCATCCTTGCTGCGAAGAAAGAGCTCCTCGCCCTCGCGGACCCTAAGCTCTCGGCTGATGAAGGGGCTAACCAGACAGGTCTCTACGAACTTAGAGGCGTCATCACGCATCAAGGCGCCAGTGCCGATAGTGGACATTACACTTCGTTCGTTAAGAAATTGGGTCCCAAAGACCCCGTGACTGGCAAGCGGAAGGAGGAAGACGGCAAATGGTGGTGGTTCAACGATGACAAGGTCTCCGAGGTCGACGCGGAGAGGATTCAGACTTTGTCTGGTGGAGGTGACCATCCCAGCCATTGCTTCTCTTAGCATCTATTGACATTCTTTTAGGCCAGAGCCACTCGGCCCTGATACTCCTCTATCGAGCTGTTCCACTTGCCACTATTGAAGAAGAGAATAAGGCATAAGCGGAAGATACCCAGTTGGACGACCCGTTCTGCATACCCTTAGATTTCTAATTGCCCAGGGCAAGTAGCATGTGGTGATGTGGCGTTGCATAAGGGACATGGTGCATGCAAAGGTTAGAATATGTACTCTACTACATAACTAAATGCAATCATACCTAGAATCCAGGAGCGCCCAAAGTTTGGCAGGTTTGGAGCTGTCCTTATGTAATCATTGAAGCGTGATCTCGGGGCGGTGACGCGTTGCGTTGGGTGAACACGCATAGAATCGGCGCGCCAAGCGATTTCACTTCACTGGCACGCTGGGAGAACTTCCTCCCCACCAACACCACGACCTCTTTTCTCGTACATACGATGCACTTCCCACTCTAACTCTCCTTTCTGTATCGCGTACGCCTGTACTTTCGGTGCAGATTATCGCTAGCGCCATGTTCTACAGCCACGAAGGTAAATTTTGGCTCTCTACTCTTAGGGTGTTTGCAGGCTAATGCTGATTGTCACAGTCCTTCATTCACGCAAACACGGCGTCGCGACAGTATGGTAGGTCAAGTAGTCCTCTCACTAACATGCTTTGCCGCTGACGCAAACGGCAGGCTCGTAGCGACTCTTGGGTCCAAGTCCAACCTGAAGAAAGTCAACCGCAAAGCCATCCTCAATGTCGATGTACCAAAAGCATGTCAAACTATTGTCGACCCTGGAGCACCCATGGCCTTGCGCCTGCAGGGTAACCTGCTGTAAGTCTTGCCTCTCAACATGGCGTCCTCCCACTGTGGTGCTGACGAATGGTCAGACTCGGCGTGTCGCGTGTATACTTGCAGCAGTGTGGATATGTTCTGTCGGACGCACAGAGTGCGCAGAACGCGATGCGCATAATGTTGAACTCAGTGAAGAATGCAGGACTTGATCCAGACGCAGGCAAAGCGAGGTGAGCTATTGGCACTATCCGTTCATGCACTGAATCCAGTTCACTAAAATAACATATAGGCCCGAGCAACTCGTTCTCCAGGATGACCCGTCTTTCTTGCCCGACTTTGCGCTTCCGCCGCCAGAATTACTCGTAGACCTCGACCTTGCTCTTCCACTAGAGACACCACGATCCGGCGAATCGCAGTCGCTGACTCCATTCGGCTCTCAACAGGTGCCCGGAACTCCAGGACGACCAATCGGAGGTCTCATTCTCCCTTCATCATCTTCTCGCGACATGGGAGAATTCAGAGTTGAGGGGGACGATGACCCTAGTAGTGTTGGCGGTCCGAGTGGCATGCTCAGAGCAGAAGATTTGCTGGAACCGCTGGCCGAACCAGACTTTGGGTTCGATGCTGAGGGAAACTTCTTCGATCACGCTCCTCACCCAGTCACACCTGCAGTGCCTGGAGGAGCAAATGTGCCAAGTGATGCTGGAGCCAGTGCTAGGGTGAGGCAAGAGCATGAGGAGGGAAGATATGACGGAACTGAGGTCAGTTTTGCTGCTATTTCTCATTAAAATCTATACCTCCGCTTTACTTATCATTCTTCCTATTCTCTCACCTCGATATCACTACACTCTCCATCATCTCACTTCCCACTTCGGCGCATTCTGAATACAACCTCACTTCCTACCCGCATCTACCTAAAGGCTAGCGCACTTCTCATTGAACACTTCCTTGATATTTTCTTACTCCTATTCGACGCTTCTGAACACCCACTCACATCTCACAGCTACTCGGTGATCAAATGGAGCTAGATCTTCCAATACTCGGTGACGACTTCCCAGAGGGCGAAGCCTTTCCTACTACTGCTCAATCACAGACTGATGAGCAAGCAAATGTAGCTGGTTCCTCATCGACGGTTGAAGCTACAGCCGCTGCTCCTATGAGGCGTAAGAAACGGAAGGCAAAGACCCTACTCATAGACTCGAACATGGAACTCCGCAACAAGGATCTTGCAGACTGGAATGCCAAATACCTCGAGAATATGCAAGTTGCTTCTCGTGAGAAGAACAAGCACCGCGCAGCTGCTCAGGCTAAAAAGAATGCCGAATTCTGGGTCTGGGGAGCAGGCATTGGAGGCATAGGTTATCGCATGTTTGGCGCAACGAGCCCGACTCCGTTGGATCAGTTCTACGGCGACAAGTTCTTCGAGCTCCTCACTGGCGTCAACCGAAATCCTCTTGCAGGTACCAAGCACGATCGCGATAGTGGCATCGATGAAGCCACTCAGGGCGAATCTCGTCGTGTCCGTCGCAAATCCGATGAAGACGAAGAAGAACAGATAGGACGCGGCTATGAAGACGAGGCAATGTTCCTACCGGGCGGAGACGAGCTTGAAATTGCTGAGGGAGATGAAGTCGAGCTTCCCCGTGACGCGCCCGTGCCACTCGATGACCAGCAAGTGTTCTCCGCGATGCCATGGAACATTAGCGCCTCCATACGTGGATCTTCAGCCGTCCACCGGAGTACAGTTGGCGGACCGTCTTCCTTGACCGGGCCGCATAGATCTTTGCACCACCGCCGTGGAAGTCGTATGGTTTCTGCATCTCCACTCCACGGACGCGGCCAGCCAGGCGGACTTGAAGCACTGAAGAGTTTTGAGGGCGAAGATGAGTTCGGAAATCTTGGTGCAGACGACTTCGAAATGCTACCTGGACCTAGCTCGGATGGCGCGTGCATGGAGCCCGCGCTGATCACTGAGCGTTCTGTCCGCGTTCGTGAAGCCTTGTCCGCAGAGGGCGAGAATTTCCTGACTTTCGTCTCCGACGCCATTACCGAAAAGCGAATTCGTGTCCAAGCTAAGCTAGGAAACTTTTCTGAAGTTCTCCAAGCTGACGCTGCGGGTGACATTGACGAGGTGCTTTTCGAAGAGGTCCTTCCACTAAAAGAGAATACAAGGATGATTGCCGCGCAGGGATTGCTGATGGTTCTCGCGCTGGGCACCAGGGGAGTGCTGAATGTACGACAAGAGGAAAACTTTAGGGAGATCGGATTAAGCCTTTCGGAGAAGGTGAAGGCAATACAGGTAGCTGAGGCTGATTCCACTGAAGAAGAGGAGGCCACAGATGGAGAAAGCCAGTTTGAGGAGCAGTTTGCAGCTGGCAGTGTACAGGCGGAGGATTCAGGGGACGACCACGATAGTCTATACGATCTCTAAGGATGCTGGCCGATTGTCTGGCGAGGACCGATCGATCTGTCTAAGGCTATATACACAAGCCTTTTGAGTATGTCTCAATTAGTTTGGAAAAAAGGTGTGCGGATCTTCTCTATGGAATGGCGTTTATATCGGAGGAGATACCCTATTTCGATGTACAGCCTTCACTATGTATAACTCAGCGGGGGAATGTCTCGAATTTATTCCCACATTTCCTCTTCTATCTTCCGTCCTTAATGACTTTCCTTGATTATATCTTCCGATATATGTAAACACCTTGCATACCCCAGATGTCCACAGCACTTCACAGAAATATGGGCAGATACACACACATATCAATATCGAAGGCTTGTGGAATCACACAGTTCAAAAAACCTGTGCTGTGAATTTGACGAGCTCGAAGACCTACAAGTGAATGTCTCTCCACTAAAAGTCATTGCGACCTTACTTAGAGGGTCAACGCGAGGATAAGGATGGTGAAAAGGCTGGCTGATAGTTTTAGATAAGAATAAAATGAGCCTGTATTTCTGGAAGATACCACTAGGATCTGTGCAGGCCTTTTCATTCACTCTCTAGTCTCATTCAATTTGTTTTATATGAACCCCTTTCTTAAACTTGCCACTTCATACGAACACCACAAAAACACCGCTCCTCCTCCCACCATCTACACTAGTTTTCTGCTACTCTACCAGTTCTAAGAAATGTCTCCTTTCAAGAAACAGTACTCTATCCTCCCCAGCCTCCCCAAACTACACCAGGGTGCCGAAACCTCCCGCATCTTCCCCAGCATCCCCAAACCATACCACTACGCTAAGCCTGCTCATATACTTGAGGTCGAGCGCAAATTCCTACCCAACAAGAGCTCCATGTCGCGTCTTCGCGCAAGCGAGGGTAATCCTCCTTTCAGGTCCTTCAAACCACTTGGTGTATGTCATATGCATGATGTGTACTACGACAGCAATGATATGCTACTTTCACAGGGAATCTACGTGCGTCTCCGCAATGGAACCTGGGAAGCCAAGGTCCGACAGGGAGGGAACTACACGAACTCCCAGTTCCGGGAGTACGAGGGAGAAGAAGGGATCGTGGAGATAGTGAAGAGGGCCTGGGAAATGCGCGACGGGAATGGACAAGAAATCAAGGGATATGAGAAGACGGACACAGTACTGCAGAGACTTAAGCCTATTGCGGAATTCAAAACCAAGAGGGAGGAGTGGGCTATCGACGGCTTCAGAGTCGTGGTTGACCAGGCGGACTTTGGCCATACGGTCGGGGAGGTGGAGTTGTGCTTTGATGTTGAAAATGAGGGCGAGGAGGTCGGGCTGGAGATGGATGAGAAGATCGAGGAGTTTATGAAGGAGCATATATGGGCGTTTCCTGAGGGTAAAGCTGTGGGGAAACTGACGGCATATTGGCAGTGGAAGGCGAGGATGGAGTTGGGACTTGCGTTCCCGGTGCCCGATTGGGTTGGGTGTAAGGTGTAAGGGGGTGGTAGAAGCGGAACCCTTGGAATTTGTCCGTTGCGGGGTTGCCCTGCTTGAAAGGTTGATTGAAGATCCTCTAAATACCATTGAGTGTCTCCAAGGTTATTGGAAAAGATAGGGAGCACGACCCAGTACAGATGTAGAGTTGCCATACTAGCCTTGAGTGGGCTAGCCTGCACCTCTTCCAGCGTGTATGGCGTATCTCGCCTATCTCCGCCTTAGCAATAGAGGAACATATATTCGAACAACCCCGCGCGTGTACCATGGAAACGTCAAGTATATGAACCTTTGGACGTGAATGTGGGTTGGAAACTGCTCTCAACACCGCTCCAAAAAGTCAATCACGCCAAATTGCGAACTACTACTTCCTTTGTCGATCTCTATCCCTCTTTCTGTTCCTTTCGAGAACCAAAGTATATAGCTTATCAACATCACCAAAACGATTCATGGCTCCTCACGCCCACGACATACAAATCGGAGCGAACGGCGTCCACCATGTCGAAAAGGCTCAAAAGAACGAACAATATAGCTCAGTTCTGCATCAGCAAGTCAAGCAACAACCTCCTAAAATCGCGTCCGGCAAGGGAAATTACCTCCTCTCTTCAACTGGAGCCTCGATCTTCGATGCAAGCTGCGGAGCTGCTGTAGCTTGCCTTGGACATGGAAATGAGCGAGTTAAAGATGCGATTGTGCGGCAATTAGATCAAGTAGCTTATTGCTATCTACCATTCTTCACTACGGAGCCTGCGGAGAGGCTAGCGAGAGAGATTGTTGATTCTACAGATGGAAGAATGGAGAAGGTGTTCATTGTTAGCTCAGGTAGGAATGAGCTTTGTAACTAATTGGGAATTCAGCTAATCCCCATTTTGAATAGGCACCGAAGCAAACGAAGCAGCAATGAAGATCGCACGGCAGTACTTCACAGAGCTTCCCGAGCCGCAGCTCACACGAACGAAATTTATCGGCCGCAAGCAATCATATCATGGCAACACTCTGGGATCTTTGTCAATTGGCTACCACAAGGCGCGCAGAGCAATTTATGAGCCTATTCTTAGCCAGAATACGTCTCAGGTCTCGCCGTGCTATCCATATCGGGATCAGAAAGATGGAGAAACTACAGAGCAGTATGTGGCAAGATTGGTGGAGGAGTTGGAGCTCGAGTTCCAGAAATTGGGGCCTGAGACTGTCTGTGCGTTTATTGCTGAGACGATGTCGGGCACAGTAAGTTGTTCTATGGTGGTTGAGGTGTGCATTTCTGACGTACCGATCAATAGTCACTGGGCTTCGTTCCACCAGCACCAGGGTACCTGAAGGCGATGAAAGAAGTCTGCTCCCGCCACGGCGCTTTATTCATCCTTGACGAAGTCATGGTTGGCATGGGCCGGACGGGAACGCTGCATGCATGGGAGCAAGAAGATGTTGTGCCTGATCTCCAAACGGTGGCCAAAGGATTAGGGGCCGGATTCATCCCCATTGGCGCTCTGATTGTTGGAAAAAAGGTTGCTGATACATTGTTCAAAGGCTCCGGAGCTTTCGTGCACAGCCAGACATACCAAGGGCACCCGGTTGCGTGCGCCGCGGCGTATGAGGTCCAGCAGATTATCAAAGAGGAGAAACTACTTGAGAATACCGCTGCGATGGGGGAGAAACTAGGCAAGCTTTTGAAAGAACGCATAGGAGATCATAAGAATGTTGGGGATATTCGCGGTCGAGGTCTTGCGTGGGGTGTATGTTCTTTTCTTCTCTAACTCGTCTAGTCGCCGTCTAACTAAATTCGTAACAGATCGAATTCGTTGAAGACAAGGTATCAAAGAAGCCTTTTCCGCCTGAGAAAAAGATCTCAACTTTGATTCACCTCGCTGGCTTGCAAGCAGAGCATGGCATTTCGTTCATCCCAGGTAGCGGAAGTGCGGATGGGAGATCTGGAGATGTTATTCTCATCTCGCCGGCCTACAATGTTACGGCGGAAGATGTTGAAATGATTGTTGAGAAAACGGAGAAGGTGGTACGGGGGATTTTAGGGTAGAGTGGTGGTGTGTGATTTTTCATGCTCGTCTTCGTTATATTGCGAGGACAAGGATGGAATATTTTGAATCACTCTAATCTTATCTTTAAGCAGACACTTAGGGATGGGGTTTTCCTTCGCTCTGCCGAATACCCTAGGATATAGTAGGTCAAATTCATTCCCTTTGCACAGTGACTGAAATTGCCATACTGTCCCGATTCTTGTCTATTATTCACCTAGTCCGCGAATGTTGGTAGGTATTTATAATATCCCAGATCTGTTACACCGCTAGATAGTTCCATTGTGGTTGTTGTTAAAGTAAACAGAAACACAAACCGGCTGTTAGTAGCGCTCGCTGCCCGTTACCGGTAGTCTGCTAGACGGGCCTATCTTCACTACAATCTCAATTACAGCCTCTTCTATAGTTAACCTCCAACTTCTTTTACAACATTCTCTCCGACTATCATCTCCAACCCCTTCTCATCCGTTACCTACAAGTCCGCAAACAACTTCCACCTCTCCGGCGCGCGCAAAATAGTGGCCGAAGATGGAGACGCAACGCTCATCTCATAATTTACTCTGTTCAAGTGCCTCCTCATAATTGGAAACATGTGGGATTCGCCTAGATAATCCAACGGCATGAATGATTCAGAGAACCTACCATTTTCGATGAGATGAAGAGGTGTGACGTTGGTGTTGAGAAGACCATATATGCGCACAGACCATGTGCGGACGACAAGACCGCACGTCATCTTGGCACGATCAACGTTTCGGCCTGGAAACATTCTTGATACAAAGGCAACCCTGAATCCTGGTGTGCTAGCCACAAGACGGAGTTGTGCCATATTCTTGCGTTTAAATTGATCTTCTGCTGCTGCTGACCCTCGTTCTTTCGCAATCGCTTCAACTCTTTCGTCGCGTTGCATCCGTCGTCTTCGTCATCATGTCTTCAGCAATGGTCTCCCAGACCGCCCAGGGCGCAGTCCTCAGCGTCACGTCTAATCTAATCGCACAGGTGATATCCTCCTATAAGGACAACGTGCGTCTACTCTCCCCAGCCATTGCTCATTGAGCACCGTTCAGTATACAATGCTGACGCGCCGCGCAGACGCCCCTCTCCCTCAACTTCACGCAAACCCTCAAATTTGCGCTTTTCAGTATAATCAGCAACCCGCCAAACATCGTATGGCAGAGCTTTCTCGAAGACCTGTTCCCGACCAATGTACCGGCCCCACCACCGCCCCGCGATGAGAAGGCGAAGAGCAAACCGGCGAAGGAACCCCAGACGCAGATGAGCAAGACCAACGTGTTGATCAAGTTTATTCTGGACCAGACCTTTGGCGCCGTGCTCAACACACTCATGTTCCTCGTTTTTATGGGGTATGTCAACGCGTCGCCCACGGCGAAACAAGGACCCTGGGATGCCGTCGCGCATGAGGTCAAGGAGAAGTTCTACCCCATGATCATGGATGGATATAAGTTCTGGCCTGGTGTTTCGCTGGTTAGCTTCTTGTGGATTCCGGTAGATAAGAGAATCGTATTTGGGTGTTCGGTCGGCGTTATATGGGGCATCTATCTGAGTCTAATGGTGGATGCATAGAGGGGTGTTCAAGCGATCTTACGAGGTCGCAGGAGTTTTCTAGATATTCTTAAAACTATTAGTATGTGCTGGTGTTTGCCTATGGAACCGGGTTGGCGCTGTAGATAGGCTTTATATACCATGGCGCGGGCTTAGGCGGGCATTACAGAATAGTCTGTCAGCACTCAAAAATTCACTTTCGGTCTCACTTTCTATAAAAAATATTCAATTTTCATTGTTCATCATGTTAGTCCGACTTAGCATTGGTACACACTGCTTCAGATTGACAGCCAGCCCGGCTCTAATTAAGGTAAAGGTCGCTATATCTCACCTCGAAACATCCCTGGAGCCCGCGAGCATTTCTACCACTCACTACAGTGCGTACACAGTATCTCGGCATTTTATTCCGCTAGAATGTGTAGAATCTTGACAATTGAAGCCCCATACGGTCGATAAGGGCGAGCCATGCACCAAGGGTGTGATAAGAGTTGGACCAAGCCTACCTTAAATTTACAAGCCTTGGTTTGTTGATTATATTAAAAACAAATGCAGCTGGCACTGTACTCTAGAGCTGTCTCCGGCGATCTACATGCTGTCGCGAAACCACTCATATGGCGGCGCCGAATTATCAACGATTCATCGTTTGCGCTACGCATCCTGAACGACACAACGGACTCTTGGGTATGGCTCATTAATGGATGATCTCTCATTCTCGACATTGTAGTGGTGTGGTGGTGTGGTAGTGGTATCGAGAATCGCCATCGCAAGCGTCAAGCTCACCAGAGCCGTCCTTTCCGAAGCATGGGCACTGCACTATCTGTCCGCGGGCGCTGCGATCGGAACCATTTACCTCGGTGGTTCATACCTGCATCATCTTGCCAATCTGTACGTTTCCGCAAAGGAGAACCGCGCTACACTGGTGGCGTTTGTGATCCGAACTATCGACCCGTGCTACCTTCCATCATGTTGCACCTGCACAACTGTAATGTGGTAGATGCTCACTAGTCAGAATTCCGAATCGAGAATAAGATGGTGGTGCCGAGGTTTAGGCTGTATCGACAACGGCAAGTGTGGTTCACCCATCTCTATCAGGTGTGGATGATGCTTGCCCCTTTCAAAGTTACTAAAAGCAGAGGATCTCGAAGGACTCTCTTTTTGTCATGATTCAGGCCGACTTTTGTTCATACTTTTCATTCTTTATCAACGTCACGAACGAGCCAACACACCGAGTGTTCGCTACCGCGCCCACATCCTTAATACTTGACTATCGTTCTCCATAATACGAGCAACCATGAGCAATGAACTCCCACGTATGACTTCCGTTGCTGTAGAGATAGCTTCATGAAAATATAGCTAATGCTACTTGCAGCAGACGAAAATGGAAGCGATTCGGTCTTTCCTCCACCAGTGGAGCCTCTTCCTAGGTCTGCGGAGCCTCATCCACATACCACCGATAATCCCTCTTCGACGCCGATGGTCACAACACCAGAAATTAAGTCACCAAAACTCTCTAATCCAGCATCCTCAGCATCGAGTCTGAGTTGCGCTCCAGAAGGAATTAATAATATATCCACCAGACGAAATTCCAAGGCACGGGGAGTAGTTAACAATACATCGACGACAGCAGATTCAGCATCACAGCGGTCGGTACCGACTCGGTCGTCTGGGGAAGTTTCAAATTTATCGCGTGCGTCGTCGTCCGGCTACAATCTGCCTAATGGTCAAAAGTACTTTAAATCGCGGCGAATCAAGAAGGGTGAAGTCGAGCGGCCATGGATGGACAAGAAAGATCCTAGAGAAAAGTGGATGACAATCATTCCTCTAATCGGGGTCTTCATTGGCATAGCCATTTCTGGTCTTCTTATCTGGCAGGGACTTCTCACTGTTGTCAATTATAAGTACTGCGAGGTCTTGTCCGACGATTTCTCTTCATGGAATGACAACGTTTGGTCAAAGGAGATTGAGGTTGGCGGATTTGGGTAAGTTTCACTCTCTAATGAGGAGCAGTATATAATGACTGCTCTAGTAACGGCCAATTCGAAATGACGACTGATTCGGACGAGAACGTGTTCATTCAAGATGGTGTACTTATCATCAAGCCTACTCTTCAGGACGCGAATCTTGTCGATAACAATAACATACTGGACCTACGTAACAGCGGATGCACTGGGACAAAATGGACCGACTGTGTTGCCTCGACCAACACTACCAACGGTACCATCATAAATCCCGTCAAGTCTGGCCGTGTCAACACTAAGCTGGGGGCGTCTATCAAGTTTGGCCGTGTCGAGGTTACTGCGAGGCTCCCTATTGGAGACTGGCTCTGGCCAGCTATTTGGATGCTACCGACCGAAAGTAGATACGGAGAATGGCCTAGATCTGGTGAGATCGATATCATGGAATCTCGCGGCAACAACCACACGTATGATCAGGGAGGCAACAATATCGTCAGCAGCACTCTACATTTTGGTCCCAACTCAGAAAATGACGGATGGTGGCGTAATAATGTGAAGCGTCAAGCTCTGCACACCACCTACGCATCTGGTTGGCATACATTCGGGCTTGAGGTGAGTTGCTATGCTTCGCTCTTCGTATGAATTTCCTGACATCGTATAGTGGAGTGAAAAGTACATATTCACTTACATCGATACCCGTCTTCTCCAGGTCATGTACACGCACTTTGATCAGCCGTTCTGGCAATACGGCCAGTTCCCCCTCTCCGACAGCAACGGAACCCGTCTACAAGATCCTTGGCGCTTCACCGGCAGTAATGTCTCACCTTTTGATGAAGACTTCTATCTCGTCCTCAACCTCGCTGTCGGTGGTACAAACGGATGGTTCGAGGACGGAAAGTCTGCCAAGCCTTGGATCGACAGCACTCCTACGGCCAAGAGGGACTTCTGGGAAGCGCGCGAGGAGTGGTATCCCACTTGGGAGAAGCAAGGGTTCATGCAAATCAAGACTGTAAAGATGTGGCAGCAGCAGGGTTACAATGGCTGCACCAATGGCGTGAAAATTTGATTATACCTCGAAGCGAGGAGTTTCTCTTGTATGGATACAAAGTGCGGTCGCTTTTCACACTAAAGCGATACATGACTGGAGGACAGATTTGACGTTTGGGTTAATAGATCGTACTGGCGTATAAGGGAGGGCTGCACACGTTATTGCTTTCAAAGCAAGTTGATATTCTATATGCCAAATCACCCATTATTCTTGTAGACCTCAATTTTCAACACTCAGTATTCGTGAGCGCTCATATATTTCCTTGTCTCTGTTGAAATGACGTTGACAGGGTTGTTTCCCGCGCCACTTCGTTACTAGCGCAGCCACAAAGTACCAGTCGCGTACGTTGCAGTATAGGCCTCGGAGAGTACTAGGGGAAATTAAAGTGCTACTTGCGTCGACGAATTACCACAATCGATTTAGGATTGCAGTTAGTGCCTTTTTTACTCTTCGTTTTCTGCTCTGAAGTAGCGAGCACTACTCTGCATGGTCTTACAATGGACACATGTATCTAGTCACTCGATGCACGACAATTCTTATCAGTCTCTCGTAAGCCCATTGTGCCACAATCCTAATACGCCCTGTTTGACTCTGTTGCTGGTCTATGGGTTAGCCATACTCCACCTTACACAGGACAGGGTAATTGAACCGCTGCTTCGCCGTTCAGGGCCTCGGCCCTTCACCTCATCCATCCTCCAAATATCTCGTTTCGCCCATCAAGCCTGTACCCTCTCTTTGGTCAATATCTCCGACCCACTCGATGTGGAGCAAGTTCTGGGAGTCTAGCTCCTCACCTAGTAAGTCGTCCCCACGTGGGATGGTTGGGAGTGCCAATGCGCCACATGTAAGGGCCGTTGGAACACCGTCCCTTCTGAACACACAGGCGGTCTTCCTGAGCGAAGGACAGCTATCGAGAAATTTAATCGCCGGATAATCTAGAGTTTGTCATAATTTTAACGGATAATTCCCAGCGAGGGGTTCCTTATTCAACGGTGCGCTGGTGTGAGGAAGTGAAGACTAGCTTCTGTGTGGTGGGCTCAACGTCGAGCATCAGTCCTTGTTGAGGGATTGCGAACTTGATGTCAACTGCAGTAATGTGGTGCAAGATTGAGAATCGAGATCCGATGTTTAGTTTAGAACTAGTTGAGATGGTTCAGATCTCGGGTCGAATTCTTGTCTTGCATCGAGTCCAGGCTGTCTGTCGTCCAGCCATGCTTCATATTCAGATCATAAAGTCTCTCATACAATGTTTCATGAATTTTTAGTGAACTCAAAATTACGTTTTCTTAGATCTCACACCACTTGAACGACCAACCGAGTATTGTGTTTTGTTCTGTTCCCAGCGGATGCTGTGGAAATGACAGTACAGTTTTTCTGCATGCAATCAAGAAGGTGAGCAATTTCAATAACATCCCAACTCTACACGATACTTCGCAATCACTCATCTCCTCATGTTAAGACTAGACCAAGACCTCATAATCACCATTGATTGAAACACTACCAATGAAAGCTCCTTTAAACTGTTTCTCAACACCCACCCACCTCAGCCGAGCCGAATTTTGCGGGCTTGCACTACATGCTATCACTGAAACAGGACGACGCCGTCATAGCTTGTGCGGCGCACATTTTCTCCCGTGTGCCGCATGCCACATGCCGCTCTCTACAAATCTTATGTGTGTAGTGTCATGATACCGGCGGTCGTAGATTTGAACCTCGAGTCAGCAGTCACACTTTATCTATATCCGTGCTTCAGATTAGACCACTCTTACATCCTGGCTAACTTGACCGAACGACTGGTCATGTTGCTAAGCGAAGAGTGTGCCCCGGAACCACTCCCTTGACGTCATGGTCAGCCACAACGTATACCAGGGTAGGTGGCACAAAAATGCTGACTTTATTGAACGGCTAAAGCCCATCATTTCACTGAAGACCCCAGTTCGGGAATTTGGGCCTGAGCTCGAGGGTATTTGTGGTCCACGGGCTATTCCCGATCAAGTCGTGTGCAGGGTGTCTGTCACTGCTACCTTTGTCATACCTCAGAAGCAATCCTTGAAGATCAACCCAGCACCAAGATCTCCTATCTTATCAAAAATTCTATAATCGAGGGAAACTATGTGTTAGTAGATCGTTCAGGTATGGGAGACAGAGCCCCACCGCCATGACCACTATTCAACCCCCAGTCCCAATCTCGGCATCCCCACTGGCTATCCGTTCAATTGCAG
This sequence comes from Melanomma pulvis-pyrius CBS 109.77, assembly GCA_010093585.1. Taxonomy (NCBI): domain Eukaryota; kingdom Fungi; phylum Ascomycota; class Dothideomycetes; order Pleosporales; family Melanommataceae; genus Melanomma; species Melanomma pulvis-pyrius. The sequence continues at coordinate 79,271 of MU001782.1, read as the reverse complement.
CCTACACAATCTTCATTTTATGCTGCACTGACGGCAACCAACTCGACAAATTCTCCAAGCGCCAACCGCTAAACCATTTCCATACCTATTTGGCTACGGGCTTACCGTCACTTTCTGCTCATATTCCCGCCACTGATACTATTGTTGGTGTGTCGTGGCAGCCTCAATCCCTATTCATCCTAGCTTCCACGTTCCAAGTTCCAAAAATGTACCACCTTACCTAAGGTTTAGCACAGGAAATGGGCTGATTTCTGTGTCTACGTGAGTAGACATACGCCCTTCAAACCTGTCACTCGCAGCTTTCTTCCGTTTCCGCCTTTGTAGTCTCTCATTCTCACGATACCATCACCTTTTGTCAATCGTTACTACCTTGTTTATTCATATGTATGTCATTCATTTTTGATTTAGAGACTGAATTCACACTCACTACCAACTCATCATGAGCAAATACTTCAACAAAAAGCATTCCGAGGGTACGCAAGCATCAATAGAAGAATCTAAAATGCGAAAAGAAGGGGCGAGAACATCCAGAATCGATATGAGATTGCTGAAAGATGGCACAAGGACGCCTAATATCATACGGCATCCTTCGTCGGTCCTCATGGAACAGATGCCTGCACCGTCGCCTTCATGGGTTGATGAGGCAATGAATCCGATTACTATGCCTGCTACTTCGACGACTACTACTAGAACATCGAGGAGAAATTCCTTCTCGGGTTCCACGCTCTCGTTTGGGAGTGTTGGAATCATGGAGGATATTAAATATGAAGTCATGGTATGTTATCCTCTTCTCTTTGCTCTCTCTAAATCTTGTTTTCGGAATATCCATCTAACCCGAGTAGGTTAATCACCTCTTTCAGCAACAATGCGGTAAGCTGTGGATAGGAGATGTTAGTGGTGACATGGAAGGTATAATTATCCGCAAAAGCAGGGGATGCTACGTCGCGTGTCCACCAGCACTGGCACAGTCGACATTCGCATATTACTGCTCCCTATTGAACGTCCAAGTGAGCTTTTCAAATATCCAAACGAGACGTCACGCTAAAGATCCACCAGGTCGCAATGACAGTAAACTCCCGCATCATCCAAACATTCCTCCAATGGTCTCCCGATGCCACCGACGTCCCCCTCATGAACGGTTTACGCATCCAAATCCTCCCCACCATAGATGACCTCCCCAAAGCACGGAAAAACCAGTTCGCTGCCTTCCTCGCCGGAGAAGCTTTACTCGTAGTTTGGGACGACGAGCCCACCAATATCATTTCCCGGGCTAGAACCATCGAGGACGAGCTGATGGAGCTGGTCTGGAAGACTGGTGAGCCCGAAGATGCCGAAGAAGAGCCGGAGAAGAGAAAGGGGCATGCTGTTGTTGAGGTCGAAATCGATGAGGAGAGTGGACAAGCAAAACCAGAGAATCGGCCTACGCATATCATGAATGCGGTTCTGGTCTGTTTTACATTAATGATTATCACTATCATGTTGGGTGCGGGCTTCAGACAGATTGTTATTGAGATCTTGGTCGATAAAGGGATGATCCGTTTAGCGTTTCTCGCTTTGACGCCTATCCAGATCTTCTTCACTCTAGTATGTTCGACCTAAGTCCAAAGGGCAGCACGTGTCAGCTAACCACAACTCAGTTCTTCGCGCAAGTTATCGTAGGTTGTATTGCTCAATGCATTGGCCCTATTCGCCAGATGACCACTAACTCCCGTTACTACTCGGCGCTGCTGCCCCGTCGCCTCACCAACAACCTCCCACACATCACCATACAATGCCCTGTATACAAGGAAGGTCTCTGGTCCGTCATTGCGCCCACTGTAAAGTCTGTCAAGCAAGCCATGTCCACCTACGAACTCCAAGGTGGCTCCGCAAACATGTTTATTAACGATGACGGTCTCCAAATCATTGACGAAGAGGATCGCCAGGCTCGTATCGATTTCTATGCCGATCACTGCATTGGATGGACCGCCAGACCTCAGCACGACTCCAATGGGTTTGTCCGAAAGGGCAAGTTCAAGAAAGCATCCAACATGAATTTCGGCCTCATGCTCTCCAACAACGTCGAAATGAAGCTCACCGAGATCCAGCGCGATGAGAAGTGGTCCCAGAACGACGAAGCTCGCGAGTATGAAAGGTGTTTGAAAGAGGTAGTTGAGGAGAATGGGCGTGCATGGGCCGACGGCAACATTCGAATCGGGGACTACATCATTCTGATTGATTCGGATACGCGAGTCCCAGCCGACTGCCTTCTCGACGCTGCTAGTGAGATGAATCAGTCTCCTGAGGTCGGCATCATGCAATTTTCTTCCGGCGTCATGCAGGTCGTCCACACGTACTTTGAGAATGGGTAAGCACTTCACAATTCCGGCACACACACTCTCGAGCTGATACTAACTCTCGGCAGCATCACCTTCTTCACAAATCTCGTCTACACGGCAATCAAATACACCGTCGCGAACGGCGACGTGGCGCCCTTTGTTGGCCACAACGCGATCCTTCGCTGGTCCGCTATCCAACAAGTTTCCTTCTTCGATGAAGACGGCTATGAGAAATTCTGGTCCGAATCACACGTCTCGGAAGACTTTGATATGTCGCTGCGCCTACAAGTTAACGGGTACATTATTCGTCTTGCGGCATGGGCCGGCGAAGGCTTCAAAGAAGGTGTCTCTCTTACCGTTTACGACGAGCTTGCCCGCTGGGAGAAATACGCATACGGCTGCAACGAGCTGCTGTTCCACCCTCTTCGCTTCTGGCCTACCCGTGGCCCGTTTACTGAGCTATTCCGCCGCTTCCTCCTCTCAAATATCCGGTTCACGTCGAAAGTGACGATTGTCTCATATATTGGAACATACTATGCGATTGGAGCCGCCTGGATCATGACAACGGCGAACTACTTCGCAGTGGGATGGTTCAACAGCTACCTCGACAAGTACTACATTGATAGCTGGAAAGTTTGGTATTTAACTCCATGACTCAGGCACGCGTAGAATACTTTCTAACATTGCTCTAGGTTCTCAATCGTTATCGTCTTTAACGGTCTCGGCAACGTCGCGCTCGCCATCATGCGGCACCGCATGGGCGACAAAAGTTTCCTCAGTGCACTTTTTGAGAACTTCAAGTGGGTCCTCATGCTTGCCATATTTTTAGGTGGTCTATCTCTCCATGTCTCTCAGGCGCTGCTCGCACATATGTTCGAAATCGATATGACATGGGGTGCGACGGCCAAAGAGGCCGAATTCTCCAACTTCTTCATCGAGGTGCCCAAGGTGCTTAAGCGGTTCAAATTTAGTATCGCATTTGCGGTTGTTAGCATCACCGGAATGGGTATTCTAGCCATGGCGCCGTTCATCCCGTATAGTTGGCATATTAAGGATTTTGTGGCTATTTTGCCAATGGCTACGGTTACAGTTAGCCATTTGTTGCTTCCGATTGCGTTAAATCCCGCGCTGATGACTTTCTCGTGGTAATAGAGAGAGTTGGTTTATTGGGTCTCATTTTTATAAGTGTTTGCTGTAAACTTGGCCTTGTTATATATACATCTGGCATTGGAGTTGGTTCTGTATTGATAGGTTTTGATCAGTTTTATGTATCGCATGGCGTGTATGGTATACTATTATTGCGGCATCCTGCGCTATTGCTATCTTTTGTGTCAGTCTACCTATAGAAACAAGAAACGTATTTTTATTGCCTTATCTATACTATCAAATTGAAGAGTTTGCTTGACCAACTTGTGTTTTGTTGGAAAGAGCTTGGTCGACGTAACATGCCTATCATATGCAACCATGTTGTTTGCCACATCAGGTAGCCTAGTTGTGACTAGGGTAGGCTCAAGTCAAAATTTAGAATTCCTAGACACGATCACAAGCCGCAGGGAGACGCCTTAAAGTGACGGAAACCGTGGAGGATGATGAGAGGATGTAACCTTGTGAGCCAGATCCTTCACGCTAGCGACCAATGGGGAAACGCGTCGAAACCGGCTTACCGCACTAGGACAGCTCCGCAAGGTCGTATCAACCTCCTCACGATATCCCCCATCTTACTGAGTGATCATCAACGCAAACTATAAGACTCAGAGCCAGTATCTCACATTCAAACGTCACAAAAAACTGACAGTCCTCACAATAAAACGACTCCACACGGCTAATATGGCGTACTCTCCCAAAGTCGGTGACTCCGTCTCCGATCTAGACACGCCCTCCATGATCGTTGACCTGGACCTCATGGAATCCAATATTTCAAAGTTGATGGGCCAACTACTCCCTACTGGTATCAACATCCGCCCCCATCTCAAGACCACAAAATCCGCCATCCTCGCTCGCAAACTCAACGATGCCGGCGCAAAAGGCGGATGCGTTGCCAAACTTAGCGAAGCGGAGGTGATATGCGATCTCGGCTTCACAGATCTACTCATCACGTGTGAGATCATCGGCTCTACAAAAGTTGCGAGATTGGTGGAACTGTTCAGAAAGTACAAGAGCATTAGGATTGTGGTAGATAGTGAATTTGGCGCTAGCGCGATTGACGAGGCTTTGGCAAAGAGTGGGATTGAAGAGCCAATTTTGACGCTGATCGATCTCGATGTCGGATTGCACAGAACGGGGGTGCAGCCTGGAGAACCAGCGTTGCAGCTGGCAAAACACGTGGCAGGACTGAAGCACTTGAAGTTGATTGGAGTGCAGGGTTATGAGGGACATTTGCAGCATTTGCATGATCGAGACGAGAGGAAGAACAGCTGTCTGGAATCGATGGCGACACTTACCCAAACCGCTGAGGCATTTCGCAAAGACGGCCACAATATCGAAGTTGTGACGACAGGCGGCACTGGAACGGCGGAATTCTGTGTCACGGTCCCAGGTGTCACAGAAGTGCAGCCCGGATCATTCCTGTTCATGGACACGGACTACCGGAATGCCGTGGGCAGCTTCTATTCGAACAGCTTGTCCATTCTTGCCACGGTCATCAGCAAGCAAGCTCCCAAGTGCATCACCATCGACACGGGACTGAAGTCACTCACTACAGATAGTGGGTTCGCTGAATGCAAGACATTAGGCTACACATATGGGGTTCTTGGAGATGAACATGGCTCACTCAGTTGGACGGATGGCCCGGATCTAAAAGTTGGGGATCGAATTGAGATGATCCCAAGTCATATTGATCCCACAATCAACTTACATGACTTTTACTATGCGCATCGTAAAGGGGTCATCGAGGAGATCTGGCCAGTTGATGCAAGGGGGAAGGTCCAGTGATGTACTCACCCAACGTTAATATAGCCTTTGGAGGATAGCATTGCTTGGGTTGGTCTGTAGATGAAATGCAGTCATTCTTTGTTGCTAAATCACCCCGATCGGGGAGCTGACATCATCAAAATGCTGAACATTGCAACATCTTTGTTTGCCAACACGAAAGACTCCATAGCCTTTATCATTTCCTCTGTTGGAATGATTGCTTGTGTTTTGGTTGACGGATTTGCCGACCTTCCCTCTCGGGTCATAAAAGTCCGGTACAACCATCATTTCGACAGGGAGCCGCCAGCTAGCCAAAATTGTTGTGCATTTCCAACTCCTTCAAATTGTGGCGGGTTAGAAGAGAAGACTTTTGGGCTTCGCTACCTCCTCTACCGATCTTTTTGTAACCTCGTAGCATGTCAAGGCTACACACATCGAAGTCGGTCAAGGAATTGGAAATGTAGGCATACTTGAATCGCTTTTAAATTATCCAAACGAAACTAGGTTGCATTTCATTAGGGCAGCGTACGGCTCATTCAATCCTAGCTTCCTGAATTCTAGCTTGGGAGATATGAAAAGCAACGGGAAGCGAGGAATGTCGAGTAGGAAAATAATGATTGAACTAGGTGCAATAGTCCACAAATCCTTTGCAAGAGTGCAGTCCACTTAAAATTTCTCACATGCTGGCCTCATGTCCAATTTGTCAGTCTACAGTGTCGGAGCCTGTCTGTGCAAGAACAGATATGGTTCACCCACTGCATCTACACTCATATTCTTGCCCTTCTCTTGGTCTGGTCCGCCTTCATCCGCAATAGTACCATTGGCGATTGTGGCACAGCGTGAACACGCTTTTCGCTCATCTCGCATGAGAGACTTTCGGGCAATTGACGAACATTAGCTTGTCCAGCTCCATAGATACCTTCCTTGAGGAGTGCTTGATGCTGTATTTTTGTATATTGCCGGATTAAGCTTTAAGTCTTGAAAGCTATCATGCGCTTTTATTTTCTTGAATGTTTGTTTGACGGACTCTTGCGAAGTGGGGAACGCCTCGAGGACCGCATTTGGGTTCGACTTTCGAATCGAGGATATTAAATTGTCGAGGGCTTTGGGTCGGCGTGCAAGTAACGCAACAGCGCAGTTGCCATGTGATGGGTGAGAGAGGATTCGCTAGTTCCCCAACGAAGGCACTGTAAGCCACAGCTACAAACACAGGGATTTTCAGTTGGGAATTAATGTATTAGGACCCGCTCCAATCAGTATAGCGAGGCCGGAGGGACTGGAGGGAGGCATTGCGAGGTAAGGAACTTATACTGGAAGTCCCGAACAATTGATCATTTCGCAGCGTTATCTAGAGTCGACTCGTGAGGCTTGGAGTGAAGAGGGATTGACATTCAACGTGTGTTGAGCTGATGGAATAATTGCATCATCGATGGCTATCTGAGTAGCTTGCGGGGCACTGGCAGTCTCAGAAGTGCTGCTTCCGACATCGTCTCTGTCGATCCGGCAAACTATGAAAAAGTCGGCTGAGATGTGTTGTACTTAGATGGAGGACCTTCAATGGACAGGTTAAGGGTTACAGCTGAAAGTCCGCTCGCAAACATGCCAAGCTATCGGGGCCCGCTGTTGTCGTCGCGTCTTCGTTTGCTCCATCTTCACTTCTTCTCATAATCATATATGTCCGTCATCATATCTAAAATTCCTAAACCCTTTATTATCTACTCTAACTTCTCCATCCTCCTCCGTCATTTCTATCGCTTACTGTGTATGTCGCGGCGCTTGAAATAACTCCAGCTCTTTTGTTTACCCCTGACTATGCTACTAGATTGGGGTAAGTTTTGTAAAGCCCAACGTGTCCACATTAAGGTCAGTGCCCAGCAAGGAAACATTTACGTACAATTATGAGACCCCTGTGTTTTGTCAAGTGTTGACATAACTTCCCTTAGATACTACGGGAGGCACTCCTTGAAGTATACGGAAGCCATCAGGTCTTTAGATCTATTCTGCATCTTTGTATGAATCCCCAGGATTGCACCACTATCGAGGTGTGCAAAAATCCCGACTCGACGCTCTTCGATCCAATCGCGTCTTCACGAAACGGTCGCGATGCTTCTGGCTTTCTACATCCCCATAAATTCTACTCTCTGTTGTAGACTTGCGACACTAGTACATCTATCCGAATCACAGTTCCATTGTACTATTCTGGTGAAGAAATCTCGTTCTTAGTTGCGTTTTTCTTGTACAATTATTCACCGTTTCATATTTATTCTGGGAGTGTTTTATAACCCTCACCATGGGAGTAATCATTCGTCACAAACGTGAGCTAGACTATCTCTCCCTAACTTCTATTCATTTCATATTATAGTATTTCTTCTTCAAGTTGTTATCGAAATTGGTTGCGAGGACTACGAGAGAAATGGAGACCAAAAAGAAACACCGCATACATACCTGATTGAGCCACTGAAATCTCTCACGCACCTACGTGGCTAGAGATCTGCTGAGCTTGAGTTAGTTTCACAAACTTCATTCTTTATTCGGGCTTGTCGACATCAGATTTGGAATAGAGGAACGGCAATTGAACTTCATCTCTACACCCAGACGCCATCCGTGGATATCATTGGTCAAGAAATATCACACCACAGACAACATTCAGGCACCAGCCGCGCTAATCGTACCTGCGTAAACCATCTCCGTGGGTCTCCATGGGTATCTGACCGACCATGTCGATCTGTCCCGTCCTTTCGACTTAAGGAAGTCCATTCAACACTATATGGCCGAGTACTAGATGTAGCAGAGAAATATATCCGTACGAGGGCTGAACAAATTTCACAACTGGTCGTGAGTCGACTTTCTCGAATATCCTAGCCGTCACTTCGATCGACGCTGTTGAGCAGATCCAGCCAGATATCCCAGAAACCTGGTTAGAATTTTCTGGAAGCTGCCCTTGCATTACCGGCTGAATGGCACTTTATCTGGGGTTGTTTCAGCATGACTATACCAACCTCCGTTGTCGGTTCCACTTGGATGTAGATGCGCTCTGGGTTTGTATATGTAGGTGCTCAATGTCCTCTACTAGTCTTTTCTTTCTTTGTATCTCTGTTCTGGCTAAGCGTCTAATTTCGAAGTGAAATACCTCACCAAAAAATATTGGGCGCGTCTGCGACTGAGAATCCCTTCATTTGATAACACTACTGGTTTTTAGGCTCCTGCGAACCTTGATTCGAACGATCCCGCAAGGCCGGGCTCGTGGAGTGGCCGAGGGCATATTCCAGGAGCATTTGCGCTCACTTCCACGCACTTCCGCTCAAATCCGGTCGGTTAGAAACATCCGTCAATGACCATCTTTTCACGATAGGAAGTCTTGGTATTCTCCTCCATGTCCAATTGATGAAGCGGAAAGCTTGGCATATGCTCACAGTGTAGCTAGCGCTGAATAATGCAGCGATAAGGTTACTCTTCAAGCGAACCCCACCTTTTAACAACATACGATAACAGAACCAAGGCAGAAAGGGCGGAAACTGTAGCTCTATGCAGGTCAAGAAAAGCCAAGCATATTCCGATCCTCTGGAACCGCAATTGCCGGGTGCTTTCAGTCATGAGATAATGCCCAACTGGAATTGCGACTTCGTTGGATAAAGCCTGCATGTTCTACAGGCAACTGATGCTCTCGCATTCAATCCCCAAATTTTCGACACCATTCATGTACGTTGAACGATGTACCTTCGTGAAGAAATCATAGAACCGTTCACGACCGCTTGGCGGAGTCATGATCAACACTATCGAAGTATAGTCTCACAAAGTCCCTGCACTACCGGTCCTTCGTATTGGGACTCTCTCCTTCGGTCTTATCTTTCCTTCTGCCGATATGTTTGGTTTACAGTCATACACAATGGTCAAGTCGATTACGTTCCGTCTCGGAGAATCGCGCACAGATCTGACATATAAATTTGAACAGACCTCTGTGTAGGAAGAGCTTGGTATTGAGAAGCACCGATCAACATGCATCTTTCCGCAATTACCGGTCTGGCATGGGCCAGCCTTACTCTTGCTTCAACTCTTCCTCCTCTGGGATACGAAAGAAGACTCCTTCGTGAAGCATTCGACAAGCGTGGATATAATGCTACAACCCCTTCCTGTCTGTCTGAGGCTGCTCCAACGACAAAAGCCCCCAAGACAAATGTGTGGTCACCAATCTCTGCGGATGACAACTTAGCAGTCTGGAATCTTCTCCATGATCCCGCTTCTGGACTGAATTTGACTCTTCCTGAAGATGCTGTTCTAACAGACAACTATGTGTAAATATGTCCCGGAGAGACTTATTTGAGACCTTGCTAATTAGAAATAGATTCTGGATCGACACATTACACACAAACAAAAGTGATGTCCTGCCCTATCTTGATGGGGACGGCAAGATACCAGCAAAATATGCTCGAGCGATCATTTTCGAAGGTGGAAAGGATGTTCCAGATTCTCAAGAGTACATGATTGGCCCACTCCCAGTCTGTGCTGAAACCACCATTGAGAAGCTCGACTATATGTACAACGGCGGAAGCGGTGGATCTGTGCCGTATAATGCTAGATACTTCGATGGTCCGAGGTCTACAGCGACAGATCCTCTGATTGCTTCCGTCATGTCAAACATCTCCGATATCACTGCGGCCCTGTTCCAGGGCGGAGTCTACTATGGCGCCAGGGATGAGCGAACGAACCTTTCGCTGACATCCGGAACTCCTCTGTCATTCGATGGCACACAGGCCTTCCGGAACATCATGTTCCGATTTCCCGGTCCAGCTTCATACCTTACACCGTTGGACTTCTTCCTTCTCATCGACTGCTCTGGTACCGACCCTTCGCTGTATTCTCTCAAGGGATTTGTTACAGGGGAGAAGTTCTATCCCACCATTGCCGAACTTCGGACCGCATTTGAGGCTGGCGCTCTTGGTATGGAATACGATCAAACCTTGGATGCCGACTGGGCCTTGCTCGACTACAAGCCTGAACTTGGCGTCCGAGAGCTAGAAGATCGCCTTGCCCCAAGCACTCTCGAGATTGGTGGAAAGAGGTATAAGCTTGACAAAGAGAACCAATACGTGGAGTACATGGGTTGGTCTTTCTATATGTATGTGCCCTATGTTCTCACCTCCAAGCGAATACTTCATTATCCAGCATGATAGCTAAAAAATCATAGGTCGTTCACCCGAACTCTTGGCATCATGTTCTACGATATCAAGTTTAAGGGCGAGAAGGTGATGTATGAGCTCTCTATGCAAGAGGCCACGGCTCAATACGGTCAGTACAGAATCCATAACTATGTCCTTGTGGAGAATACGCTAACTATACGCAGGCGGCAACCAACCTAAGGCAGCAAACACAGTCTACCACGATACATATTACAGCCTTGGTACTGATATGGGTACTTTGGTTGAAGGATTCGACTGCCCCTGGGGTTCGACTTTTTGGAACATAAGCTACCACTCCGGAAACTCGACCGTCATCAACGAGAACTCTCTCTGCATTTTCGAAGCCGATATGAACTTCCCAGTCTCGCGTCATCGTACCGCTTCATCCAATGATTACGGCTTCTCCAACCTCGGAACGGTCAAAGGCTCTACTTTGATTGTACGAGCCATTGCCACTATCGGAAATTACGACTACATGTTCGATTACTCTTTCCACATGGACGCCTCCCTCGAAGTCATTGTTCGCGCTTCCGGATACCTCCAATCATCTTTCTATTATCCAGACCAAGGGAAATGGGGACCACGCATCCAGCAAGCAACCCAGGGTTCGCTCCACGACCACATTATCACATACAAGGGCGATTTCGACATCGTTGGAACCGGCAATTCTCTCCAAGTCTCTGAACTCAAGATCGTCAATGTGTCGCAGCCCTGGTTTGCAGAGCTCGGAGAGTTCGAGCAGATGGAGCTGGATGCTTCCATTATGACAGAAGAGCAGCAGTTCAACTGGGCACCCAACAACCAAGCCATGTACACCATCATCAATCCCAATGCTACCAATAAGTGGGGCGAGCCTCGCGGGTACCGCATTGTTCCAGGGCGCTCGAACATCCATCTCTCAACTCTAAATTCCCCCTGGTCTCTCAAGAATACCGAATTCGCAAAGTCGCACCTCGCACTCTCACGCCAGCATGACAACGAGCCGTATGCCAACTCTGTGCAAAACATCAACTTGCCGTCCAAACCGCAGCAGGACTTCTCAAAGTTCTTTGATGGGGAGAGTACGGAAGATGAAGATTTGGTTCTGTGGTTCAACTTAGGCATGCATCATTTCGTGAGGGCGGAAGACGTCCCGGTAAGTTGTCCTTTGGGGTTGAGGATATCAAGTTGATTACTGATATGGCTAGGTCACTCTTTACACTGAAGCATATTCGTCCATAGTTTTTGCTCCGCAAAACTTCTTTGATCGCGCGCAAGACGGAGATTTACTTAATCGTAGGTGGATGGAGGTAGACGCCGATGACAACCTATCTGTCGAGACGTACGGCGTGCCTCTAGCGACCTGTGCTATGCATTTCGATGAGCCAACAGATCATCTAGGTGGGGTTGTAGAACTTTGAGGAGCGTGTCAAGCAAGAGGACAACCAAATAAAGCTTACCATGAGCACATGAGGTCGCGACCGACACGGATGACATATACGTTGATAATTGAATCGGATATATTCTTGGTTTGAATTAATGCATCCCAGGCATGACTTCTATAACACTGTTTCCGTAATACCGAACTTCAAGGAGCGCCGAAAAGTGAGCAAGGAACCCACGTTTTTGCGCGCTAATCGGCGTATTACTCGGCTCTTTTTAAACGTCAGTGCAGCGCTGCTAGTAAGGAAACCGAGCCAGATTAACGCTAGGGCATCCACTGAGAGGCCAGACCCTTTTTAATCCATGCGTATACGTGGAAGTCTCCGCAGGACGCGAAGGAAGGAAATGCCATGCATGAGCAATGCGTTCGCCCAAAAGAGAATATATCTTGTTTCCAACTTAACCCACAATCCAGGCGATGCGAGGATATCACCGGCGAAGTCCGATAGTCCGGCGGATTGTCTCACGGATTGGGATATAGTTTGAAAAAGACCATTTTGTGGGATGGAGCGCTAAGGGCGTTGTTTCGACGCCTCATAACTTTCTGTTGTAGCCGCCATGGATATTCGAATGATCGCGGTAGCCGCCGGGAGGTGGAAGACAAGGATCACAGGAATCACAATGGCCGGGGCGTAATTAAAGCCAGCACAAATGAAGAATAGCGTACACTAAGAACAGGAAAAGAGGGCGACTGTAGGCATAATCGGCGGTTGGCATACCCATAAACTTGGAAACGACGTTGTTGTCCTTGTTTGACGCCGCCGCCGCACAGAGTTCGGAGCAGGCTAGACTGGGGCAAAGCATGGGACATGTGATTACGGTAATGCCTAGAACGACGCCTGCGTAACGAATCTCCTAAAGTTACTTGCCGATAGTTAGACGCATGCGACAAGAACGGCATTTCCGCAACCGGTGAGTGATGGACTGGTATTTTCATCCTACGGCTCGTCGTTGAACCCCTCTAGTTTCTCTATTCGTAATAGCACGTAGAGGCGGTGAGCAAAAGGCACCAATGTATGTAAGACTCACTTCTGCAAAGACGATAGAGGCCATGGATGCAAGGCGAAGCCTCGTGACCTGGTCTCAAGATCGCTCGGGCTGTAAATTTAGATTCGTCATTTGATACTCCTTCAGCAGGCCCAGACAGAGCAGCACATTGTGCGTTCAAAAATCTCGCGCCTTGGACCCGTTATAGTTTTGGGGTATTTGTCGATGTGTTCAAGCTGACGAGACAACAACAAAACAGGGTTAGAAAGCGGTATATGATCTCGGTATGGGATGAAAAACCAGGTGTGGTCAAATTTAAGTAATGCTGTCCGAGCGTTTACAGACGAGCCACTCCCTATCCACGTTCAACGTCATGGGAAAGATCCATAGGCGGATTGAAGAAAATTTCAAGCTTTTATGTCAGGATCAATCCGCATAGACTGTGTCGACAAAGCAGTGATTGTCGTACTTGAGAATAGTCGCCGGCATTTAGCATGATATGCTACGCATTCCTGACAGCGCGAGCCCTCCACAATAGATCCTTGCAGCGCTGTGCCGTCATAAAAATGAAGCAACCCATCACGACATCGATAGGCGTCCAGTACAAAAAAATCACCATCCAAATGAACGACCCGCGCTGTCTAATCCCAGGTGCCAATATCCCAAGCGTAGCACGTCGGTGCAGTGCAACCAATTGAGTATTGTGTAGATGCGGGGCATTGAACATCGATTGTATGAACCGGGTTGGCACTGGCATAGCTGCGGGTCAGTTATTAGACTTCGCTGATACGAGAGTGCATATGTGGACGTGAAATGATAGCTCACATTGTCGACAACACCTGGGCGCAACTGCTTTGTGATCAGGGTAAGCAGGGCTGAAGTGGGTGCATGACATATAATTCCGGCATACTCTAGGCTGCGGCCTACCTGCTCGTCTGCACGGAATTTGCAGAGCGCAGCCTTAGCATCACCGATCCAAGGATAGCGATACCTCTGAAGCCATTGAACCCCGCTTACGGCAGTCATCCCCGACAAACTTCCGCGAGTGGGATACGGGCCACCTGAACTTTGAGACGCATGGTGGCTGCACTATGCCAATTCAGTCGAACTATGCAGCAAAGAGGACGGGGGTTTACCCGCGACGTCTGATAGACTTAAGAACTAATTAAACACTGGACATGGTGATGCGCCCAGGCGCAAACCAAGTGGCAATCACTGCGAGTTTCTTGACGCCCACGATCCCCACTTTGCGCTTATGCGGTGCATGCAAGTCTCACCGATACTTTGTGGCTTGCCAAGTGTCGTCCGTCAGAAAGAGCGTTGACAACCCTTGACAAATTGTCCCGATCTGTCGAGCTGCAGCACAAGGCTTAACCAGGTACTTCAGATCATTATCCATTACCGAAGCGCGAGCGCGAGCGCGAGCGTACCGTTCCGTTGCCCTAAATCCCGTGTTTCAACTCGGGCCGGGAGATTTCACCAAAGTCAGAACTTTATTCACATGGCCGCGTATGGCGCCTCTCATTATGGTGAGCTGTTGAACGAGCTCTTGGGTTACGATCGCGAGATATCTTGAGCTCTTCGAAGAAAATGCCGGATAAGCCGATAGCCTGGTACTCGTGTGTTGTGCAGCAGTAGCGTTAGCGTCATGTCGTGCGGAGGGAGATTCCACGCGGCACGGTGCTATCAAACATGGGCGTGCAGGTTCTTAGAGAATAGCCTTGCTAGAAATGGTGACTATGGCCAATCAAAGCTACAGACGAGACGGCTAAGCAAGTGTATGGGTATCTTACTTTTAAAGACCTGACCCAATTACGTGGCATGCCTCTCAGCAGCGGTCCCTCATTCTGAATGATGCAACACCCAACATGACTGCCTCTCGGACGCCGCGGTCACGTCACCTTATCTCGTAAGTACTATCCGGTGAACATCAACTCTTGTTCAGCGCTTAGGAGCCGCCCACCCGGGAGGTCAACCCCCACGCGGGCTAAGTATGAATTGGATAGAGACACCCGGGGGACAGATATCCGACAAGACGCTATAGGCGCAAAGCCACACGATCTCGGCAAGAGGCCTATACTTGGGGCTCAATTTGAAACTCATTCCTTCGCTCCCCCTTCCTGGTCAAGCTGACCACCCTGCAGGAAGCTCGCAGTAGTGGCGCTGACTCGATTTGGGTAGAAAAAGCTGCGGGGTTTCTGTGTGCAGGCCGGAGTGGACGTGGTCTGACTTCATGCCCTGGAGTGGGTCCAAACGAAGGAATGCTTGCAGGCTAGATGCTAGGCATTGATCGCCAGCCCATGCGATCTGGCGAAGTGCTTCTCGATGAGCCGTACTTGCCTAGACTGGTTAATATCATCCTCTAATATAGGGGTAAAATTGCCATTTGCCTTCTTGCCTCGCGAGCATACATAGAGTAACGAATGCATGAGTCGGGGTAGTGTGAGCCTAGCAGAAATCTCGACTAGCGGTAGCATCCTAATGGTGGGGCATTACTTGCGGATAGTGATGGTGGGGACGATGTAGCAAGAAGGCGAGGTCGAAGTACCGCCTGTGTGGCAAAGTTGCCGTTCGTCCCTTATTGAGAAAGTCTAGTTTGTTCTATTTCCGAGTCAGAGGGACTGCTGACTGGCAGCATTGATACAGCATCAGGTGACGGCGAATAGCGGGAGGATTTTCCTAGGCTAGATTACGATCCGCTGCGTGACAAGCATGTCTGTGCCGTGCGTGATGTCCCATTCGGCGTCTGGGTGAATGGCGAATGCTCGATATCTTGAGGCTCAGTCAGCTACTAGAGCGAATACCTTCTACCTTGGATACCCCGTCCATTGAAGACCGCCACATTCAAGACTTGGTTCCATGTCTTAACTAACTCCATGCATTGAATGACTCTCTCCCTATATATAGTGCCCCAACCTCCTCCATAAAGTTACTCATTCCGATTTCACAAATTATACATTCGCCAATCTGTTCGAGAAGCCTTCTCAGTAAATCAATTAGCTCTTCCCAACACTTCGAGATTCTGTTCAATTATCCTTTACAAATCTTTTCAGTCCCTCCTACAAGCTGTTGTCAAGATGTCAACTTCAAGTCTCAGCGCCAAGTCCTCCTTGGACAGTCTTCGAAGTGGATCATCCCTTCAGTCAGAACCTAACCTTCTCGCGCCAGCCGTGAAAGGTCCCATGGCCTGGGAGGGCTCTGAGTTGAAGGATTACATCATCCCACTGTCCGCGTCTGAGATCGAAATCATTAAGGCTGCTGTGACGTACTTCAAATGCAAGTGCTCAAGATAACAAAAGATACACGAAGAAACCAAGCACTAACTTACGATCTAGCGAAAAATCTCCCTCGAGGCAGTATCCACCGATCCACGTTCCCTCTGTCCAAACAATTGACCAACAAGCTGTCTGCGATCAGCAACGAGGTCTACCATGGTCGAGGTGTTGCTGTCCTGCGTGGCCTTGATACGGCAAACTTCAACGGTGAAGATTCCGTCATTGCTTTTGCCGGTATCTCGTCATACGTCTGCCCTCTTCGTGCCACAGATTCGTATGCGTTCCAAACTCTGAGCCACGTTCGAGATGCTACCCATGACCCTGTCCCGGAGTTCGCAAAGGGTCTCGGTCTTGCAGGTTCCAAGATTGGAACTGCGATGGTAGGTTATCCTTCAAGTTGTGACCATCGCGACAGCTAACGAAATCGGCAGGGCTTTCACTGTGATAGATTCTCTGGTGATATCCTTGCCTTAAATGTTCTGGACGACGGCGGTGCTGGAAAAGGTGGGGAACAGTACTTGTCCAGCTTTTGGAAAGTGTACAACGAGCTATTGGAATCCGATCCCGCTGTATTGGAGACGGCGGCAGCGGCAAGCTGGCCATTTGAGCTGAAGCAAAAGTAAGCGTCATGACCCAAAGTTCATCTTCGGAGTAGCCTAATGCTGTAATAGAGACTCGGACCCATACCTTCAGCTTGAGCCAATCCTCTTTTTCTCCAAGGGCAAACCCATATGCCAGCTTGTCAAAGCACCGCTTCTTGGTACTCCTCGTATTCCTCGATCAAAAGCGATGCCTGATGTCTCGGCTGAGCAACTTCATGCTATGGAGGCCATTGAGAATGTGGCCAAGCGCTACTCCGTAAAGGTCGACCGACAAAATGGCGACATTCAATATATCAACAACTTGGGCATCATGCATGCTCGCTCAGCATATGGTGGAACGGAGCGTAGCAGTCGCCATCTTCTCCGCATGTTTCTTCGCGACCCTGAGAATATGTGGGAGATTCCGAAAACATACCAAGCTAAATTCGACGACGCCTTTGTAGAGGACAGGGAGCAAAATCTTCCGGTGGAGGACTCTGATCCATGGCGTAAGACCAGCGGCCGTTATTGCCATGGTTAGGATCTACTTCAGGGAAATCTCGTGGTTAGCGATGATTTTTCATAAGATATACCAAGGATGACCATTGTCGTCTGTGGGCGGAACATTGTCTTTGGTAAGGAAAATTGGGCGGAGATGTGTCTTTAGCATGGAGAGGCTCGATTGAAAGATTATCTTTAGCATGGATAATAGGGCGGAATAGTATCTTAATGGGTGGCTTAATTTCAGTATTATATTGCGCGTAGGAGGTAGAATGCTTGACATACTCAAATGAACACATCTTAAGAGATCATCCTGAACACATTTGATCCTCCTTAATATGTCTTAACTACACCGAAAACATTTTGACCATCCGAAATACATTTTTTTAGTGCGATCAGACATTCTCTATACCAAGTTTTATAAATACTGCAAACGGTCAGTCAGCAGTTTGTGAGCTGCACACTAAGCACCAGCTATCTTGAAGAGGTTCACAATCCATTTGATACCCATCGAGTGCTGGGTAGATGCATGTCCGGTAAGCGGAGGTGGTTGTTGGACTTTTCATTGTCAGTACATGTCTTTGATATTGCTTGGGTGGTGATGCTTACAAGGGCCCATTCGATCAAAAAGGTAACTCATCTTCTTCACATACTCAATCGCGGGTCCGTCCAACCGAGGTCCCTCTGATTCCAACATTGTAGGATCCTCGCGAGCCAGCTGGAAGGGCACGAAACCCCGGAGTATAGGAGGCCAGTACTGCATAAGAATCGGAAAGGAAATGTCCCACTGCTCAATCTGGCTGCTTACCACGTTGCTTATTTGGTACTCGTTCGACTACTAAAATCAGCTTTTTTTCTTGCTTGCTTCATGATGCATCGGGAGTACTTACGGTGCCGTGCTTGGAGATGATGTACTTCTGAGCGCCTTGATGTATGTAGTCCAGATTCCAGAACAAGACAAAGAATGTCAGAAACAGTTCGTACCAAGGTTTGATCTTGGGTTTGAAAACCCTATCAGATATCATCTGGATACACGACTTCTCCCGGCTCTTGAGAACTTTCAACATTGCCACATCGCATTGATTACTCATCATTGCTGGCAGCGGACGATCACATGAGTCACGATTATAAGCCTCGTATACACTACGACCCATTCGTCCAAAGTCGCACGCTTTGATACCAGGCACGTTGTTCGACACTACCGAACCATAGCCTTGAGATAATATCGAGAAACTCAATATCTCCATGACCAGTTTAAGTAGCTCACTATTGGGGCGTAGCCGCAACACCTCTCGAATCGTGTGAGAAGCGATGTCGTCGTGCTGAATACGTTGTAAGAGCCAGTTTTCAATCGAGGGTTGAACATCCAGGACGTATTGCTCAAGGAATGAAGTTAGATGCTGAGTGTCGACAACAGCGTACGCGGGTTGCTCCATCTTGTTAATCTTCCCATCACTACTCCTCCAGTCAGTAGTGTCGTTGCCCTCTTGAAGATACTGGCGGATCTTGATGGGTATAGCGTGACCATTCGGAATAGGACCAAAGCCAGGTAGATTCCAGATGACAGACATATCCAAGGGCCTACTATCCTTCATGAATTTGTGGGCTACAAACTCAGCCTCTCTCTGGCCTAAACGACCATTGCCTACGCAACTTATGAGATGAATATTACGAAGAGTGATCTCTCTGGCAACTTACAGTGGCGTACAAACATGGCCTCGGATAGATTGTCTCTAAGACATGGCTCCTTATAATTCCTCGCGTTAGGGCCGGCCTTGTCACACTTTCTACATGGAGTACCTGAATCACACTACGTAGAGTTGGTTAGCAGGTTCTTCGAACGGAAAGGCATACATACACCAACGTGGAACAATTTGCAACGGATACAAACTCCAAATTTGCGCATGAGAGCAGCATTTTCCTTTGTAGGTAGGGACAACGGTTTCGACCTTCTAACATTCCTACTTTTAGCATTTCGAGGTACCATTGAAGAAGCCATTTTCGTTGGCTTAGGCTTGTGTCTATTGGCAGCTCGTTGAGTGGTCAAAAGGTTGAGAGGTGCTTGTCGATGAGCCAGTGGGCTGACAAGTGGATGGTGGTCATTGTGAGCAGTAAAGATTTGAGTCGGCCGGGGATTGTGGCTCCGATATGTTCCATTACCGGAATGACCTTCATCGGGCCATCCAGGTTCGAATACTGGAGATGTGCAGGTTGTGGTTTCTGTGCTTATGCTCCATTGCGCGTCGGTTAAGTTGACCGGAGTGGAGGACAACGAGATCGTGTGTTGCGGCAGATAATGATCTGGGCCCGCTGACCAGTTAACTGGCGTTTGCGATGACACCTGCGGAGGCTGTATGTGCAATGAGTTGGTTGAGTGCACAGGATAGTTCAGAATTTGTGCGACTGGAGCGGACTGTGCGTTGGGTGCGAATGGCGGGGCAGTCGCAGGGGCGGGACATTCCATCTAGAAAACTAAATTACCTCGACGGAAAATTACACCGAGCGGGCAGTACTTACTGGAGGATGTCGAATCTCAAGCTGTCGGAAAGCCCGCAAGACATTCTCTGATTGACTTGTCTGTGAATCCTGAACCTGGTCCGACGTGTGGTGCTGGTGAACAAGAGTTTGGTAGAGATGTGGCACCGCCGTGTGAGACGGTGATTCACCATAGTGAACAGTCGAGCGCGGGCCCCAAACATCATTAATCAACTCGCGGGACTCGTAACGACAGACATCGCTCGTAGGCCAAGGAGGTTGAGTAAACTGATGATTGACATGACTGACAAGCTCCCCGAATGCTTCTCCGTGAGTAGGATCACGACGCTGTTGCAGCAAGTCTGTCGATGGGCTACGATCGTTCCAGAGGTCAGGGTGGCTATGAGCACGATGCCACGATGGACCAGCCAGTCTGGGGTGCAGGTTTCCGCTATGGCTTGAATAGCGTTGGTAGTGCGGGGGTTGTATGCTGGTGTCTCCGTCGTGATAACTGGCGGCCACGATGGCGGATTGCGGCTGGTTTGGTGCTACCTCGCAACAAGTGCAGGGCAGTTGGACATGTTGTACCTGAGCGTGATTATTCATTATTAATCACAGATAGACTCGCAGCATGGCCCCGGGGCCGCTGAGCTGGGTGGTGTGTGGGGTGTCGTGTATAAGACTCGGTGGGTGGTGGAGAGTTGGAGGGCTGGTAGCGCAGGCTCGGGACGTGCATGCCCAGCCCACAGGGCTGCAGCAGCGGAGCTGAGCCCCTGTCTTCTCTTCGGGATGCCGACGACTCGCGGACGCAGAGCCGAGGCGGCCTGTTCCTCCATCGTTTGGGCACATCCCGCATGTATCCCGTCGCTTGAGGTCCGCCAGCCAATTATTTCCCTTCACAGGCGGATTCATGCAGTTACTCCCTGTCACAGTGCTGCTGTTCCTGAGTGCAGTCAAGTGGTGAGTTGATGTCTTCTGATTGGCGTAAAAATCGATGTAACAATCGCCGACTCTCGTTCCAATACCAGTCCGAGTATGGAGTACGGAGGACCTTTCTTCCTATTATAATGCTCTTCTTGGTAACATTTTGGTCGCCCAAGCCATTTCAAAGCATTAAAATCCTTCGTCTCATACATGTAGTGGTCATTATCCAATCATGGCGTCCGCAGGCCGATATCATCAAAGGATTATTTTCCTCGTATCCGATCTTTGATCCATCGACGATAAGAGATTACTGCGCCATCTTTGTGAATGAAACTTAGAACTATAAGCATTAACGAGGACCTCCAACAACGGACAGACTAGTACAACTCTACAGTCGCCTTTGGGGTTTGCAATATTATTTTAGACCAGGATTATATCGGTAAAACCAGTTTCAGCCCGGAAGTAAGCTTGTCAGATTAACAGGAGCATGTTGAAGCAGGGGTACACTGACGCAACCAAAGCCAACTCGCTTCCTTCGGACCGCATAGAGTAACATGGTGCACAGAAGAGGTCTGAGCGCAAGAGAACGTGTGGCCTTTTAGGCGACAGATTTGTTCCAGGCAAGGCCAAATATCTTCCGTTATCTAGATACAAATCAAATCATAAGAGCGCAGTAACAGTAGTTGAGATGTCAGTCCCGGTGAGGTTAAGTGTCCCAACAGTAATGGTGTTGCATGCATTTAATAGTGGCAGACAATATGAAGCCTTGTTCTGAGCACACATCTGGCGAGTAGTTTGGGTGAACTGTTGATTGTGTAACGGGGCAGGTACTTCGACATGCTGCGGACATTTCTTTAGTTCGCAGCTCCGAGGTCGATCCTCAGGCCGGAGATAGGCGACTCATGAGGTTTGTGAGTGGGAGTGGGTGTAGGAGGGCATGATGTCGGAAATGAGTTTGTCGCCGTCGCCGAACCATCTACATTAGCGTGACAACTTTGACCAAACCTTAACCCGCAAACCTGATACCCACCTCTGGAACCGTAAATGAACAGCTCGAGAATCTTTGCTCGATTGAGTGATTTAGATCTGCGACTGCGTCTGCGTAAGCTCTAACTCGTGTGGATGGTAAAATACGGAGAGCGTCCGAAGATTACCTCAGCAATATGCTTATGAATCAACTGACATTTTAAACCCCCCAAATTCTATCGACATGACTCGTTACTTAGTCCTCGAGCTTCCTGTTGCAGCAATGACTCCTATGCGCCGCTAAATGCACCCCCGCTTCGAACTTTTATGCACTATTAATGAATGCAAGATTGAATAATATTTAATTCCAACGCGGATCCAAAACTCGAGACTCATGATTGGCTTTCATTGTTTAGGATCCTCCATACCTCATTGACCTCAATTGCACTCCCAAGCTTCAATAGAGCAATGTCTCTCGGTCGTGACTTTTGTGCTTTCTCTCTAGCAATTTCCTACTTATCTACGTATGTCAACTTTCTATCCAAGCTTTATTCAAATATCTCACACCAAACCGGAACAGGGTATCCAATCGGAGCATATTATAAGCTTCACAACAAGGTACAGTCAGATTGACCCAACACTTACTTCCAGCCTAGCGTGTACACCTTATCTCGGCATGAAACCTTTATCCCCTTGTAGGCATTATAAAATAACCGCTTTACTAATCCAGCGTCTACAGTATGCTGTCAGCCGGATGAAATTATATATGTCTTTGTGTCTGAACACCCTTGCCTTAGTGCAATTATGCTCTAATAGTGTCGGGTGACAGAATTTATGTTCAAACTTATCAGTTAATTTGAAGTGCAGTTATAAGCTCTTGTGTGTCACCTATCAACAAACGCATAGCACCGCGCTAGTCAGCCTGAATAGTACCCAACGTACAGTGAAAGCCTTATGAAGAACGGAGCAAACAAGGATAATCAATGAAACTTATACCATATATTCTCCAACTACATTGCTTTAATCGATTTCCTTGTCAGTCCACATCGAAAAACAAGGACATCAGGGGCCACTCACTAGTTTTCTACATAACCCCATAACTGCAAGAGACTCGGACCTAGAAGCACATAGCCTTCCACGTTTTATAATATAATTGACGACAAGGAACTAGAAAAAAATGCGCGAACGACGATAACTTAAAACTCCCTCCAACATGTCCCCGTAGACTACGTATATAATCACTTCTTAGCTTTCTTTTTCTCGCCACCTGCCTCGTCTCCATCCCTCTCCCTCTTTTCCGCAAAGCGTGCGCTCTTTCTTACACCCTGCGTTGCCGCCTTCTCCTTCGCATTCCCCGTATTTGCATCTTTCTTCTCCTCACGGGCACCCTTCCCCTCCGTCGTCGTCTTCGATTTCTTAGCTCCGATGTTCGCCTTCGGGGTTTGCGTCTTTGCTTTATCGCTAGTATGATCTTTCCCCAGCTTCTCTGTTTCTTTCTCACTAGCCTTATTTTCGCTCTTTTTCTTTTCCGCCTCCTTCGGCTTTGGCTTCCCTTTCACAGGTTCATTCTTCGAACCGGCCTCATTTTCATAACCCCCACCTTTCTTTTCGTATTCTTTGGATAATTTGGTGGCCTAAGGTCATGCAGAAAATTAGCGGCCGGGCGTAACAACTGGATAGGCAAATAGACTTAAGGCCCCCAAGACTAGCGATGTGAACAAAAGCGGTCAAGGCAAGCCACCTCTAGCAAAAAAAGCAGCAAAAAATAGCGAGAATCAGGACTAGGTCGGACGAATTTCTCGGACGAGATAGGTAGATGACCAAAGATAGCGAAACCCATACCTTCCAGGCACTCCACTGCCCTTTCCCACCCCCATCTTTATTCGTCTCGTTTTTAACCTCTGTCACAAACCAGTTAGACCATCTACTATCCACCAATCTCCATTCCTGCACACAAGAATCTAATCTCACCTTCCTTGACCTTCTCGCGAAGTTCCGGGTCCGTTGGCTTTCCCTTGCTGGACGGCATGATGACTTCTCAAATACTCGACACTAATAGGGAATGTGAGAATCTCAAGATGTAGTAATGCATAAAGTATTTTACTGTATGTTAGGAGGTCGTCGCGTCGTCTTTGTACCTGTAGGTTGGAACATGACATCATGACTTGCCAGAGCCGCTTCCGTCGTTGTGGCACGTGCGCCGACGTTGGTCTTTCTGACCATTCCGACTTAGTTAGTTTGTAACTTTGATGGGTAGAAGAATAATTAAGAGGGAACAGATGCCACACGACAAAAAATTGATGTTTATAGATATGTCTCGGTTTAGCGAAGGAGAATCTGCAAATGATAACTCTACTTAGATGTTAAATTGACGTACCGCTTCAAGGTATTATGAGCTTTGTCGGATGCAGGCAAAAAGAAATGCATTACCGAACACAGCTTGATGTGTTATATAACCAGTATATTGCTCTCTATATAGCAGCGAGGGATTTTTATCGATTCATTGATTGAGTAGTGTCTTCATTAAACTGAACTTTCACTTCGATCAGTACTTACATAGTCTACGACAACATCCAAGGTGGGAGGCCTCATAGCTCCATGCAACTCTGGTGAATATCCAAAACAAGCGAACGACATCACATACTGTTACGTACCTTCCTCAAGTATGTACCTTCTTAAACATCAACTGCTTTGTCGCATCCGGCGTCGAACTGCTCCCTGTCTCCGTATTCGGGATTCTCCCAATCACACCATCTACATTCTTAATATCGTACTCTAAAATGATGCGCGCCAGTATCATTTTAATCTCATTCGCCGCAAAGAAGCGTCCAGGGCAAGCATGCTTTCCGTACCCAAAGAACAAGTTCTGCTCGTTTGTTGTGACAAATTGGTTGCGAGCATTGTCAGTTGCTGAGCCACCTTTTCTGATCTTTGCGAAACGGAAGCCGTCGAAGGTGTCGCTGTCTGGATAGTTGGTACTATCTTGATAGACGGCGTGGGATGGGACTTCGATGAAGACACCGGGCGGAATGTACTGGCCGTTGGAAAGAGTAATACCCTTGAGAACCTTGCGAGAGAAGGAAGCTGCTCCTTGTAAGTTAAATTCGTACCGAGTCTTTCGAGGTACATACTGAAACCCAGTCCATTGAAGCGGATAGTTTCCTTCATGAACGAGTCTAGTTTCTCCATGGACTGGAGTGCACGAGATGTAATGATTCCATCATTGGCGGCCATTGCGGCACGGATCTCCTCGCGTAGTGGTGGGATATATTCGGGAGAGGCAGCTAGAGAGTACAAGCTACGGCATACATCAGCGTGCGGATCGGAAAATGAGGCTAGAAGATATTACACGTTGGTAGCTGTCAGAGACGTAGTATGAATAGCAGCAAAGGTAATACCAAGTTGAAACTTGGCAAGTTGGGCGGTCGAATCAATCTTATAATCGACACTCCGGTTCAAGAGCCATTGGAGCATATCATCGGGTTTCTGATAATCCGGGTTCTTTTCAGCATCGCGACGAGCTTGTACAACCGGCCGAAGAAATTCGGTGGCCTGCCTTTCCCTCCTTCGTAGTAAGCGAACTTCGGGAAGTCTCGGGGCGAGGAAGGGACGGATCCAGGGCCGCATGTCCTTGATGGCGCGTTGTGCGTTCATCAACTCCAGGGTATAATTGATACCAGCGTCAAGATAGCCCTGGTCACGGCAGAGCTCGGGGCCGACGAACACACGGCCGGAAACTTTGGCTACTACGTTAACGAGCTTCATGTAAATGTATTCGCCAGTCCAGTCTTCGCATGGGGGCATCTCCTCCCTCATTGCTTCATCGACCTCAGCACAGATGAGAGGATTCAATCGGACTATGCCAATATTAGTCATGTGCGGTCCAAAATTGTACAAGAATCATATCGGGAACATATACCAAGTGCCGGAGTTAAGTCAGCTTTGACTGTGTGAGGTATCATAGGGTTATCCGTTATGACCTTGGTATATTTGGTCTCCAAAGTCTTTAATTTGTTAGTGGTGACTGCACCGTACGAATATAGGCCGACTGACCTCATCAACCGCCTTTGGAAAACTGAGAACAGTATCAGGAAGCTTTCTTAATTCCGGCAAAAATTGAGGTGGTACCACTATGCTGTCCATGCCTTGAGACGGAAAAGCTCATGTTAGCGCGTAAATAGACTGGAGGTGCGAAATGTCTTTTCCTCACCATCGGATGTTGCCATTCTGTAGATGCGGTCCTTAAATTTCTCGTATCCTTCAGCGTACATTCGTTTCCCAGATTTCAAATAGTTGATTCTCTTTTTCTCGCTGCTTCCTTCCTTGACAAGGGCTGGTAGTTTGGCGAGCTGGGCCCTGTAGTTGACTTGGGAGAGGAGGACGCATGCTACAAAGATAATTGTGGCGACTGCCACTGTTTGGAATGTGTGCGAAACACCTGATAGATACTGAAGCTCCATCATATCGGACTATGTAGTGTAATCTGGGTATCAGTGATCAAGCGAAAGAGATCGCCAGGTGATCGGTGAAGTTGAGATGGAAGGGAAAGGGAGAACGGAGTAGAGGATGGCATGCTGGGCCTTATATGCGCTCCCCGTCTTCGTTTTATCATGATCTACTTCCTATCCTAGTGAGGTGGCCATGTGTACGACCATCCGCTAAACTTGATGCATGAATGCATGGAGCGAAGCGAAGCCGTTAGAATGTCGCTAGGGAGGTTGTGGTAAGGTGGCCGCTCATCAACCAGCCATTGCCGCAATATCGCCCGAGCTGCAGGTACCCCAACAGCGATCAAATTAACTCGGGGGGGGGGAAATGTGGCCAATGGTATGGCGCCCGTTACGAGTACGTCTCGTTGGTGCTCGGATACCGTCTTGGAGCAAAATATTGTGAGGGGTAGCGCAGCTTGCACCTGCACTCGGATCACGGATGCTGTTCATCCGGATAGTGGTCTCCACAGTTATTTTCTGTTAGCGTATCACATCACTGAAGGTGAATGCGAGCCAATCCATCCTGTAGAAGTATCATCAATAAGAGACTCTTCTTTCCATCTTCAACTACAAAGGCTAGTTATGATGTTGCCTTTTCGAAAGCAGAGAGCTATGTGGTAGCAGGACTGGATTGTTCTCTCCTTCTCCCTTGACTAGTGACGAAATTTGTTGAATTTGTGTGTTGTCACACAAAGTATCGTAAGATGCTACCTCGTGACGCTGCGTAGTATCTTGTTGAAAACCCCCACGTTGAGCCCGGACGCCGAAGGTGACATGTTCGTCAAAACAAGCAGCCCAAGATATCCCTCCTGCAACCACTAACTTAAACCCAGGCCCTTCCTCGGCGACCTGAAACTGCACTCGGGGAATTGCGAATGTCGTCCAACTGAACTGCAACTGTAGACATTGCAAACACTCTGACAATGGCTTAAGCGCGCGTCTCAACGATGTCAGAATCTCATCATGGACAGGCAGTTCTATATTCAGCCGCGATAAAATCGTACTATGGTAAATGTGGGACGCGAAGCAGGCGGATTGTTGTCATGAAATTGCGCTTGCGCGTTGTACAAGCCCCCGGTGACATCTTCAGGGTTGACCCCCGTGAATGTGTTGACCTTGCTAGTGTTGCCCCCGGATTGTTAGAATCTCGGGATACTTCGATGCGAGCATCACGGCATCAAACTATCCGTATATCCAAATGAATTGGTTCATGTTACAAAAATCGAAGTGGGATATGATTTACGGTGATACTCATAGCGCTGTACTCATTGGACGACGGTCGACGATACCAAACATGCGCTCCGTCTAGATTAGAGACCACGAAGAGAAATTTCAAACATCTTTCGTGAGAAAGCCGTTCGGACGTTCGGCGGAATCATTCGGGAAAAATGTTTACAATGAACTAGTATGCAAAGAGCAGTACGAGTCTGCGAAAGCCCTTGTAGTCATCCATTAGCCACACGGTAGAGTGGGAATATAGTTTGAGGATATACGACGTGGAACCAATATATCAAGTATTCTGTCTGCACGACACATCCATTTCCTTGTGCTCACGGAGGATAGTGCTTGTGTACTCCTCGTTGGCATCAACCTTGTCGTATATCGAATCAATCTTGACATGCCTAAGCTATTGGGGTTCGTATCATTCACGTGATAATAGGGCCTTGCCGGTGAGTCATCGCCTTCATATGTATTGTGCGTGGAAGATCTTCCCGTGGTATCGGATCCAAGGAGATCGCCGAGAACACACGGCTCAATGGAAAGTACCAATTGACCAAGTTAAGGGAGCCGGATCCTCAGAAATAAAAACTCGATTGCTGCGAGGGTAGTGGCGAGCTCTGGAGACATACCATATGCTGCGTATAACCCAGTCGACATCTTAGTTAGAAATAAGGAAACTTGGCGACAGCATCTCCAAGTTACCTTGTTCAATTGTTGTAGTATCATAGCGGTGGAGAAACCCATGATTCGCAGCTGCGTTGAGGCTTGGACATAATCCTCGTTTGTCAGTCGAGCGAGGGCCACGATAATCGTGATTAGAGCTGGGACGGATGTCGACCAGTTGATCTAGGGAATCGAAGGTAGTGCAGTCTATTGGGCCGTAATTTCTTTTATTTTTCTCGTCGAGAGCAGGTAGTTGGCGCTTCAGGTAGTTGTCGTATCTTCAAATCAGCGAACGGACAGCCACATGCTACCATGATAGCAACAGCAGCAGTGAAGGCCCAGAATTAATATGGTTTCATGTTTGCAATGTGCTTTGTTAAATGAGATATCGAATCCCTGTATTCGCAGTACTTCAATTATCGAAAGTGGTGCAACATACCTTTTGAAATTAATCATGAGGGTAGTAATCTAGATCAAAGTTGTTAGGGACCTCGAGAAATCCGTGAACCTAAAGGCTCAAGTACGCAGTTCATTTCTCACCATCACAACTCCTTTGGCCTTTGATACGCAGACTTATCCGTGAATTTCCACCGAAGCGATTAGAATCTTGAGGCACAGATTACGATACTGGGGTTGGTCTTTTAGCGCACTGTAGTCTACCTGATCTACCGCATAAGTAAGCGGTACATGCTTCCAAAACGTAATTAGTCTAAAGATTTAATTCCGAAACAATATCTTCAGCCCCAAGCTATAGTGAGTGTGCATCATATTGAGTTTCGAAAAATAAAGCGAAAGTCAAGCATGTACCTAGGTGATGCATGATGGGACGCCGATGTTCTATAAAGAAGGTATGAAACGTCACCGATGACTGTAGCCTGCCTCAATTAGTAAGTGTAGCTGAAGCGAGACGTGGACACTAGCAAGCTCGGGATGATCAATACACCCTCGATCCAGAAGTCAGTCTAGACTCCGAGATGAACCCGATATGACTCTAGGCACTGGAAATCACATTTGCGTAGGAAGTGCCACCTCTGGCTAAGATGAAGATGATCTATGAAAGCTGATGTGGGCTCTTACGATAATTCCAAGAACCTCTGGGTAGACTGTTTAGGGGTCGGAATGCAATTAGGATAAAATGTTGTTGAGTTTAGATTTTGGAGATGGGGAGTGGAGCACGATCGATCTCGCTACCACTGCCGCTGACGCTCACTCATTCTCACTGTATCAGGAAACGACATCTCCCATTAAGATCAATGGAAATGAGAAGCGTATTCATGAGGCAGCGCTGTGGTAGGACCAACCCCTCATTTCTATAATTCCCGCAGTCGTCGCTTTCCAACTCGACCATGTGCATCACATAAAGTGAATTGATCCTTCCTCCAGGGATGCCGATCCTTAGACCCACCCACAATTTCGAACTTACATAGAACCCCACAGGATCATAAATCATTTTAGTTTAGATTTAGTATGCACCCTTTCTGGGTCTGGATTGAATCTATGTAGCGGATCAAGTCCAAGAATGTATCTATATGTACAATGAACGTAAATAGTAATCAAAAACCAAAGACCTCAAACGAATGCGAGCTATACGCTCTGTCCTCTAACTCTTCTAGGCCCCTAACTAGCAGCACAAGTAGATGTTGTACATCAAGCCTTTCCAGACAGTGCTGTGTAAAGGAGACGCTGAATGCTTAACGAAACATAGGCGCTGATCCAAGGGGAGTTGACAACGCCATCATAGAGTCTTCCAGGTTGCAGCTAGTTCTTGTGGTGTAGATCGCCATGCCTCCTGTGCTTGTATCCGGTGGCAGGGACAGTCACAGTCGTTCTTTCGGTCAGTGTCGTGGTGGATGGGGTGTTATCGCAGGTAGTGGCATTTGCGATCGCGCCGACAGTAACGGTGACGGTGGGCGTGATCGTGATATAAACAGGCACCTTGCAACCGCCAGTAGGGAGAGACAATGGTGGGGGAGAGGTAGGCTTAACTAGGCTGGGAGGATTCGTAGCCTCATCACTGAAGACAAGGCCTAGTGTTCCACCATCGGACACAGCAGTCGGGGTGTAGATAGAAACGGACGAAGAACTGAACGATGTAGATGTGGGCTCCAAAGTAGGAGTTGCGCTTCCGTATCCTCCGTCTGAGGGGTAGTCGGCTTGCTTTTGTGCAACACTAATAGATATGGAGGGAAGGGCGGAGCTGAGGGTCGAAGCAACAGAAGCGACCGGAGTGGAGGCGGAATCGGCAGCACTACAGCCTTCACCAGTAGCTTGTGTAGCGAGAGCGGGGCCGGGCTGGATTGGATTGCATCCGGGAAGCTTCTGAACAGAAGTCGCATCATCGCCAGCGAAAATGGCATTGGCGGAGCATGACTTAAATGCCGAGTCGCTATCATCGTTGACGTTGTCAGCACCGAAGCAAGTCTTCATCTGGTCGTTGCCGCAGCCGCAGCCGCAGTTGCAGTACCCGTTCTCAGCAGTGGCTTTCGCGAGAATGCCCTTCTCCCATCCATTGAGCTGAAATGATGTTAGCAGATGCTATGCGTGTTACAAGTAGTAATAGCTTACGAAATCGGCGTGAAATCCGAAGCCAGTTGGGTCACCGTTAGACAGTACCCAAGGGATGTCGTTGGCTCCATACTGGCCGTCAAATGCTGATACATCATACCAGAACTCAATGAAGATAGTTGGGAACCGTGCCTGCTGAAATCCGGTTGGACAAGCGTTTATTCCAGTGCCTCCAGCTGTCGGCCAAGCCATGTGGGCACTTGGGTTTGCAGGATCAATAGCCTTTCCATTCCAGCAAGAGGGGAAAGTGATCTCGGTAGCTAGGCCCTCTTTGCAAGAAGTGAAGCCCTTGGGGAAGCCAACAGCATCAATAGACACATAGTTCTCTCCCTTGCAAGACCACTTGATTCCTCCAGGGTTATTGCCATCATCGCTGCGCTTGAACGGGTTGCCAGCAATCATCTTGAAGTCCTCCGGGAATTCCGTCACATTCGCGCGAACGTTCCCGCTATCCCCAAACTTGTAGTAAATCTTGAGGAATTTGTCGGGGACGCGGTAGAAGCCGGTGTTATTGCCGTTCCAGAACAGAGTCGGGCGCCAATACAGCGACTTGTCGGGCTTTATGCGGGCCGTGGTGCATGATGACCCTTGTGTTGTATCAAATCCCATAGACGAAGTCAGGCCGTCCCCGCCATCGAAGGAATGGAGATGAGGGCTCTCGGTACCAGGAAACAGCGCAGGGTCGAGTCTCTGATAGCTCAAAGCATTTCCGCCGCGATTGTAGAAGCTGAAGTAGGGTCCACTGCAGTCGAAGGCAGAGGCCGTTGCAGCCAACCCGGCCGTGAGTGCAAAGAGGTTGCTAAGCATGATGGCTTTAATATCAATTTCAATTCAGGAGAGGGGACGAATGGAATCAGAGCCAACAATTTGAGGGCAAGAAAAGAATGCGTTAGGCAATGAAGGAACGGAATTGAGTCTCGGACTCTACAAGAATCAAAATGAATGTGTGTAGAATTGAAAGAGAGAGTGGTAAGTCCTGTACCTGAAGCCAAAAATGAGCGAGGCAAGATAGCGACAGTGAAGCCCGGGGGGGATAGGCATGTAAATACTATGCCGTCCCCGCGCCACGAATTGCCTTGCCGCGTACTTGTCTAACTGTGCGGGATGCTTGCCAGCGCCTCATGGCGGACAAAACGCAGCTACAGACTGCGTGGATGAGTCTTGGAAGGATGCAAGAACCCGGGGCGAGATTGCGCAGGGGCAGACTGGGGCTCCGTCAGACGCCGATTCGACGAACCAACGTAAAAGAGATTTCGCCAACCGCGTGCCCAGAGCAGACGGCGTGAAACTGAACGGAAAAGCAAACAACTGACCAATTGTAAGTGCTGTTTTGTGGCGTAACGTTGAGATGGGTCGAAACAGTCGTGGTGGACGGCGTCCAAAGTTCAGACGCTGGGGGCGCCTCCGGGCCCTAAGAACCACGCGGATGGTCGTGGGGCTGAATGGGGCTGATCTTCAAACGCTCGGCATCGCTCACCACATCCCCCTGCCTGAAATTGCTTTGTTGGGAGCCATCTGGTCGGGTCTTTCAGCAGATGCGCCTTCTTCAATGTTCTCCACTTTAATCTGCATGTAATATAGATTCGCTTCATCAGACCTTTCACGATGATCTCAGAGAGCGCGCATGCACCTCAACGCTGACTGGTCCTATTTGAACCATGGTTCGATGTGCTGTATCAAAAAAAACATTTGCACCTTCTCCACTTGTTCGACTAAGCCTATGCTACAATGATTCGAAATGCTCAGCCTTAGTGGGATTAATGAAATTTAGTTTTCCGTCCTCCTTAGTGTGTCTTTGTCGTAGTCATCAAAATGCAATACCATCATGCGCTAGAAAACAGACCTATGTGCCGAACAAATGGTCGATGCGTTGAGTGATCCACGGTTCTGTAGACAGACCGTTGTTTGAAACACACAAAACAGCAGACAGCTGCCGATATCGATAAGAATTACGCGCCAACCACGCATCTATGAAGTGGCAAAGTCGAACTGTTCCTGTCTTTCAGACAGGTTGAGTCTAGACAAGTCGATTGAGAACGGAAATTCTTTGGGTCCCTCAATTTGAGTTCGCGAGATGTTGTAAGATGATGGGTGGACCTTAAAAGCGGGACATCTGCAGTGCTTCATTCGCGCTCGGCAACAGACTGCCGGCTGTCAATGCAATCCGGAACCCAGTACATCTGTGTGCCTGAACCTTGTATAGTCATGAGGAACCATAGTTGATTAGGGGCTGCTATGTGCCTATATCGTGATTGATGTCATGTGTAGAGGTAGCTGGATGGCCTTTCATGAAACCTGATTGGCTGTGCAACGAATGTCCATTTCGGATGTCTGCTTCCACTAGCAACTGGGATACTTCATCTTCTAAAGCTCATAGACTCTAATTATGCCTTTGGGATGCATTAACTGTAGAATTTTTCTTCGAGAAAGTTGTACTGAGCAGAGCCTCAGCCGTAGGACGTTCCTGAGATTCTTCAAGGACCCAAATGTGCAAGCAAGAGTAAGGAGTGGTAGGGTAGTTTACAAGGCCCTGTAATCAAAAATGAAAGCTAGGGCGATAACGTCCATCTCAACGAGGACACTGTCCGGAATTCGAGATCTTTCAGGCTGACTTCCTAGCTTGTAGATTGATCCAATCATTAATCCTTGGGGAATGGTCAACCTCCAATAGATCCTGGACTTAAACATCCTATTTTGACAAACGTGTCTCTCAATATGTCAACGATCTTCACTCGCCGGCTTTCGAGGTGTGAGACGATGCCGATAAGCGTGGGACTAGATCACGTTGTATCCGCCGTACTCTGTTATTCTCGGCTATTTTCTCTATCCTAACTTTTAAGAAATCTACATGTATTACAACTTAAAACTCTCCTGTGGTTGCATTGATGGCAAGATACGATCTGGACTTCGTCCAAGCGCCGGTGTCGATGAGGTGGTTCTTCATCCATATGCGTTGAAAGTGAAAGTAAGCGAACCGTTACCACAGTCGAGATCCACAGGGTGCTTACATACATTCGAAGGAGTTTTTTTACTGTATGTGCTACTCATTCTTGTTCTGAGATTATCGTCTAATCAATTGTGTCTGACGTCGCATCACGAGTTAGGCGGAAGAAAAGCTCCCCCTAGGGCGGAGAATGCTATTCAATGCACTACGAGGTTTCCAATACCTCGTTTGTTGCAAATTGCAAATTGTAAATTGTGAAATGGGAACATGTGCACTCGGAGGTGGCAGGCGACCTTGGAAGCGTGGAAGTCTAATTGATCCTAGTTTGATATCCCCTCCAGCTTTGGCCCTCATGGGAAGTCCATTGCACCTCCTCCACTCCTCTACAAGGGTAGCAAGGGCTCCACGAACAATAGCATTCTAATGTTACATCACACTTCTATCTTTACGCATGTGCATCTCCCATTTTTTCATTGAACTGACCAAAGTAATACTGAGCCCTCTTTACCCCGCTCATAGTCTTGAACAAAGCCAGGAAGCGACACCTTCGAAAACGAGAATTTATCAAGGCATTACACAATCTCATTTGCCAGATAGCAGATTGTAATTCAGGTTGTACATTATGATCTTTGGTCTCTATGAAGAAGTCGAATTTGGTCTAAGAGCCTTACTCGTCATCTGAGAAGGCTAGAAATTACAAATATCCTTTTATCCGATTTTTCTAACTACCATTCCAGTTTCACTGAGCCAATCACTGAGCATATAAATTATCCACATAATACCTAGGTGACGGAGAAACATGATATCTAATTCACGAAAGGTGAGTAGCCGAGTTCAATGACGAGTTACTGCCATAGCCTTTGCAAACCTGGAATGCTCTCTGTCAAAGTCCTTCAACCTGAGAAGTAGGCCCACATAAGCTCCATGCTTCATCTTGATGTATCTCTACTGCTCAAGTTGAATTTTATGCGATAATGCTGCCAACGAACTCTGTTAAATAGCTCTTGACATACTAAGCGGCGAGCTCGGCTTTCAACGAAGACACCTGCCACAATAGACGAACTGCAGGATCGATGTCGTGTCTCCTGAGATCACCTTATCCTCGGAAGACCCCTTCTTGAGCTGATATTGACGGGAATGCTCGATTGTGAACCGGTTAATGAGTGGGGTAAGTTTTCCTTTCCTTTAGCAACGGCGATTGAAGCTTTTTCAACATTAGGCGAGTAAACCGAAAAGCACATGCACCTATGCACTATTCTGCCTGGGTCTTCCCTGTATTCCCCGCCGTTCAAGGAACTTATCTGATAACGGCCTAAGAATAGGACCTAAGAGCGAGAGCCTAAGTTTCTGTTTCTCGCAAACAATCCCCAAAACTTTCCCCCCCTGGAGTGAACCATTGTGTATGTACAGGCCGAAATTTCACAACGTGCCCAGCTATGAACATATCCCGCCCAATGGAGAGTACCCCAAGTTCCGAACTCGAAGACTAAGCCTCCAATAGAGCAAACCCTCCGGAGAGGAATTATACCCTACCTATCGTATCGTCTTTCCTTTTCAATATTTCAGCTTGATGCAATGACCCAGCTCTACAAACGACGTAGCAAGCAAGATGATTCAGTTGAAGATAATCAACTGGCAACAGCTTATATCATGGGATCCCTACGCAAATCCACCATCCACACATGAACCATGCATGCCCCGCACATG
Organism: Melanomma pulvis-pyrius CBS 109.77; assembly: GCA_010093585.1. Classification (NCBI taxonomy): domain Eukaryota; kingdom Fungi; phylum Ascomycota; class Dothideomycetes; order Pleosporales; family Melanommataceae; genus Melanomma; species Melanomma pulvis-pyrius. The sequence goes on along the minus strand of MU001782.1, from coordinate 44,145 downwards.
CATGTGGCTACCAGGGTATGCTGCATCCCGCCCAGACATATGTGCTACAGCAGCTGACTTATATGAAAGAGCTCACCTGTCATGTTGCATTCATATATGACTGGCTACAAATGTTTGGCCAGGGCTAACTGAATCTGAAGACCCGATTTCTCGAGGCGTGTTCTAATCATCCGATGGAACGATACTCATGGTATGGTATCGGATCTCAGAAACGATCGCAGCGATACCAATATCAACCACTGAAATGGAATAGCCCTCGGTAATTTCTGAACATTGTTTCCTACGAAGTAGTGCGCGGACTTAACAAACATCCTAATACGAACCTTCAGGATCTGAGCTTCCGCCAAATTGCAATTGGCCTGTACTTGTGCCGTTTTGGAGCAGTTCAGCCCTCCGAGACTGGGATTCGGACACTTTTCGTTGGTGCCTACAACGAGAGCGCCGAGCTCTTTCCTTTTGGTAAGTGATATCTCCATTTGGGTTGTTGGTACGATAAAAGGCTGAATTGCCACGCGTACCGGTGGGTTTTCGTGTAACTCTACGATCTTGCCTTCTAATCGCATTCAGGAAGTGCTGTTGAGCACTGGGGTGCTAGGGTCCACAAATACGTGGTCTTGCAGCATCGCAAGTCGCTCCATTCCAAGACCTGAACCCTCCTTGATCAATACTGTTCTGAGACATACAGCTAACCAATAGAGTACCAGGACTCAAGTCTCTTTCGCGGGGAAGGACAAGGGTGAGGAACGAAAGTGGAATGCAGTCAAAGGCCGGGTCCTGGCAGATGCACAAATTCACCGCGCAAGCGCCCACGTGCCCCAAGCTTTCCTTGGTAATGTTGCACAAACTACTGGGTGAACTGTTTTTGCAGCGGGGGAGCGTTATGCGGTTTATTGCATGTCGCTTGGACAATACGAACTACCCGAGATTTGAACGCGTGAGACGACAGAGGAATATCTATAGGAGGAAGCTGGGAACGTGAACCAGAAAGAGGAGGTCAGAAGCAAGACAATGGGGGCGAAGGCTGGATAAAAGTTTTACCCATAGCCAAGGTTGTACCCACCTCCTCTGCCAAATTGCGGGGGACCAATGCTACGCTGCGTAGGATTGCGGAGAAGGCGTCCAGAGCACATCGGCATGGCGCATTAACTGGAGAACTCCAAATGACGATAGCTTAATTCGACCTCGGACTATGCTCATGGCGGCTTGGACCTGTAAGAAAGCGTCAAATCCCATACCTATTTGGCGCAAGCACCGGTGATCCCTGCGTGGCGACGGACTAGGTTCAGCACAGCAGTTGAATGAGGGTTCTCGGCCACAATAGTTGGATCATATTAATTACTCCTTGCGGCCGGGCCTTATGTCACCCCTCCATTCCTAGCGCGGTTCAAATAGATTTCAACAGCACGCGAATTCCCTTGCTAATAAATCATGTTCTCCGGTCTTTACACAGTTCGCATCAGACTTCCTATCACGCAATGACACCTTCTTATCTTCGCAATATCCTCTCCCTTCTCGGCCTCTTCATCGTCTTTGTCCAATGCACGGATGGTTCGGTCTCTGGAGAAGCCGTAACGACGCGGTTCTGGGACTGCTGTAAACCGTCATGTTCCTGGAACGGAAAAGGGCCCCTCTCGAAGCCCGTCACATCGTGCGATAAAGACGACAAACCTTTGGCAGATGTCAATGCTGGAACCGGCTGTAATGGCGGCACCGCCTATTCATGTTCTGATCAGCAACCGTGGGCCGTCAACGACACCTTTTCCTATGGATTCGCTGGCATCTTCATCCAAGGCCATGTGGAAGATTTCTGGTGTTGCGCCTGCTATCAACTGGATTTTACCAGTGATCCTCTTAGAAATAAGACTATGATCATCCAAGCATCCAACACTGCCTATGATATCAACACAGCCAATCGATTCTCTCTAGCAGTAAGACCCATTCATCCCAAGACGCATATGTTCTCGCCGCTAATCACGACTGCAGGTGCCTGGAGGGAACACCACTTCACATGACGCCTGTGCCAAACAATTTGGCGTTGACCAGACCGTGTTCGGCGAGACCAACACAGGCATCAGCTCCATAGACGACTGTGACAACTTGCCAGAGCAGCTGCAAGCAGGCTGTCGATGGCGTTTCGATTGGTTTCAAGATGCATCGTACCCAAGGTATGTCTGCCCGTTTCCGCAACCGAGTACCTATCTAATGTTCTACAGCGCAAACTTCAAACGTGTGGTATGCCCGGCTGAACTCACCACGAAAACGGGCTGCTCTCGTAACGACGACAAAGAACTTGGTTCCGGAAAAACCTCGACTGCAACCATCACCAAATCATCACCATCTTCATCGTTAGTCGCTTCGCTGTCCATGATGATAGCAAGTTTGCTATCGGTGTATCGCTAGCTGTAGCTATGCTGCATGTCACAGCTTTCTAGCCACTCAGGATCGACATGCATCTCAATTTCCCGTCTTTTCACCCACACCTGTTGTTCGGGCGGACCATCGGTGCCTGTCAGGTGATGCGACTAGCCGTCCTTCTTCATGCATGGATACCCTACCATTAACGCACGACCATTAACACTGCACCATTCTGCACCATTCTCTTCCGACGAAACCGCGCGGTAACACATGTTCCGCCAATCCCTGCGCAAACCCCACAACGCATCTGGGCGGGCTTTTCTGCGCAACAAAAATCATTTTCACGTTCTTGTATCACGCTCGCCGGCAAAAGGCACATGGATGTACGTTACGATTGCGCAGTCATCATCAGCTTTTCTTTTTTCTATTTTCGCTGAAACGAATACGATTGGGCTCTGGAATGGGCGTTGTTGGATGGCGTTCGTGTCACCATAATCGTTTTTTATTTTTTTACTCGTCTGCATTGTGAGCGATCGCGCCGAAAGTCGGCCAGGCATGGCGGAGCACGCTTTACCTTCGTTATTTGGTGGCGGGGTTTGAAGTTTGATGAGGCAGGGACAAGAGGCTTTAATGAAGGACGTGTGGAGATGAGATGTGGTGGAACACGGTGGAGAGTTTCGATTCGACTTTGATACCTGGGATACTCAACGGCAGTCAACGGCATCGAGATGGGCTGGAGAACGCAGGCAGAGCAGGAGTTTTGCAGCCCGACTGGATTAGGATCCTGTTCCGTAGCTTGATAGCACGTCCACTATGAAAAGCCCATGACCTCTCCACCAAGACGTCCGATAGCCGATACCGCCACAATTGCTCTCCTCCAGGCCTCGTGCATGACCTTCCAATATTTCGGATTCCCCTCTCCGAGGAAGAATTCGAGCTCCCCCAGTTCGACTGAGTGGGTCTGGGCATGGGGAAATTCATTTGCCTAAATGAAATTTTCTTGGGGAGCGCTGTTGTAGCTGGTAAGTTAATTTATCCATATCAACCGAGGGGCAACTTCTTGCAGCTCCCCCATGGAAGAATTCGAGGCCGTGCTTCGTACCCTACCATCTTGGCCAGCCATTTGCCCCTCATTGCATTCGCGTCAATGGCACGGCAACAGGAAACATAACATAATGGTCACGGGGTTTGAGAAGGTTTTCAGAGTGGTGGCATGGCGTCCACGCTTGAATCGCTACCAACGCTACCAACGCTACCAACGCTTCCAACGCTTCCAACGCTTTCAACCCGCCCCTAGATCGACTTGTGGAAGTTTGCCTGCTCAAGGTTAGCATGTGCGGGTACGAGAATCTGGGGCCGCTCACCGTCCGAAGTCACACGCAGAAGCGAAGCCAGCTCGCCTGGCTAGCTCGTGGCCTGACAGCTGACCGGAGGACCTGGATCTTGGTCCATCGTGGCTAGCTGCCGCTCAGCACTTGTGACACTTCGGCGAGAGCGAAATTGTTGTATCGAATGCCCTGAGCTATATCGATATCGAAATCATAACTTTGCTATAGAAACGGTCCGTATCCTTTGCAAAATGTCGTTAGGTGCAAGTGTTATGACTCGGAATAGACATGTGTTCATATAGTAAATGTATTGAGAGAAAGCGAAATCGCAATTCATCCGGGAAGAAGGCAGCGCGCCCCCTGAACACATACATGTACAGTAAGCTCTCTCACCGTTTAACCTTCGAATCTTCGTGTAGGTTGGCCAGGGTCCAGCGTCATCACCGTCTTGTACGGGGGCCAGAGTTCCAACAATTCCTCCCTTCGCGTAGGAGCCAACTCTTCGCGAAATATGCACCCCATTTCTTTGCACAGGCAGTCAGCAATTGGAGAACCTGGCGGCGGGGCTCGCGGACCCATGGCATTATGGATGGGTCGCGGGCCTGAGCGCCGGCTCTGAGCGTGTTAAGGTCCGTGCCTAGTGTTGGTGGTGAAAGTGACCTGTGCTGCCATGTGGAATTTGTGGAGGGTTGAGATTTGGGAAATGTGTGCACAGAATGGAAAGTACATGCGTGCATGCTGTGAATGGAGAGCTGAAATGCACGAAGAAGAAAAGTCTCATAGGGCTGAGGAATCGTCAAATTAGAGAAGTGATCAAGCCAGAAACGTCACAAGTACACAGTGGAACAAAATGCGTATAGAAATCTCATAATTAAGATTATTTGAATTTCGATAACTGTGGGTATTTATGGATATGGGTATATTTCGTCATCATCCTCAATCCTCCTGAGTATACACGGCGTCAACGGCGTGATAGGACTCAATGTTGGACTCGACATCCTCCTGGAAGTAGACATCAGGCTTCCATCCGAAAGCCTCCATTGCATCTCCCTGCTCTCCACCAATGTTGGGGCCGAGCCTAGACTCGCCATGCTCCTAACTGTGTCTAATGCGTCCCCCTTCTCGCAGCTGTCGGCCGATTCGTATCTCTTGTCCAGGCTGTTTCGGCGCGATTTGCGGGACTTGTATGAACGGTTCTTGCGGTAATCTGTCGTGACGATTTTGGGTGGGTAATTGGGTTCTCGAATATCTTTTGATCGGGCGAGACTTGAAGAGAATGAGAAGTCCTGCTCGATACATGGTAGGATCTTCTTTGCGATTCTATGTCTTCGAGCCACTCTTGTAAATGTGGATGAGTTTGACGAACTCCATTGCCAATCACTCCGAAAATCCCGCTCGATCGGTGTCGCTTTGGTTTTGAAGTTGAACACCCAGCGGGTGACAAGGCCGCGCATAATGGGAATATTGGCTACAATAATGGCGACATTATTCTCGATGTGGTTGATGCAGAAGTCGATGGGATAGGTCCAGTCTGGCTTGAAGAGGGTGAAAAGACGGTCGCGATACGACAAATATATTTTGGCAGCGCCGATAGCTGTGACACTGGAGGAACTGTTAACAAAATAATAATAAATGCTGGTACAGAGGTTCCTCACGCTAAGCTGGAGGTAAAAACAGCCAACACCACCATTCTTGATCGTAATCGTGCGCTCATCATTCTCCGAACAATGATGAACGGTATTGGGAAAATAAGGAGGTCGGTGAGAAGGTTGGCGCAAGTAACCCAAATTAGCATCTCGCCCATACGATGCCTTCCCATACAATGCAATCCTCCAAATGTCCTTGGTTTCCAGGTGTTTCCGGTCTGCGGTGGGCAGATGAATATGTATAGAAACCACGGGATCAATGCGCTTCCGACTGTGAAGATAAGAATTCCGTATAGAGCCTTCTTTAACCATTCGATGACAGATCCGGCTCTCAGAAGCAGAAGTATAATGCTGGCCTTGACCAAAGGTAAAATCGGTATGTTGATGAGATTGAAGGCCATGACTACCTGCGTCTAATTAGTGGCAAGTACTTGTAGATTTTAGTGATGAGCGTACTGCGTAGTAATCGTCGTAATTGGGTTCTATCTCGTTCGGTGGGACATCGTAAATGTGCACACCAACATGCCACATCTTAACATCTATAGGCTTGTCAAATTTTGCGCCGACAAAATAAGGTTGATTTTTACTGACGTTTATATGAAGGCCCTATCAGTGCTATTGAAAGCAGCAAAGGGAGTATGATCAACCAGTCATCTGAAAATCTGGTCAGCGAATACATAGATAAGCGGTCGCGGTCGACTCACCCCAACCAAGCCGTAAATTCAGTTTCCGTCTTGTGTATATTCTTAAAGCCACAAATATTGAACTCAACACCGGTGTGAAGTAAATCACCGAAAGGCATGTAACCTGGAGCGGGTAGGTAGGCATGTCGACGACGGGAGGTGGGTGAGTCGCAAAAACCACAGCGCGCGCTATCGTGGGTGGGCCATTCTGATATAACAGTTGGTGGCATCGATTTCTGCAGCCACCGTACCCTTGTCCACTTTGCTCATCGACAGGCACGGACAGCCGGACCTTGTCCCCCCGCAATTTGTTTAGCACTCTGGGCCGAATAAAGCAGACAACGGCTGCACGGATGATCAGCCCGGTTAACAAGTGAGCAATGCTTTTCACGTGGGTCGGGTGACACACTATAATATGTGAGTAGCTACACTGGCCGACCTGAGTAAACCCCACCTTTGTTCTATAGTGCGACCTGGATGAATTCATTCCATACGTCTTCCTTCATCAATTCTCTTCCGTGGTGCCCACACCTTAGACGAGGTGGCCTTGCGCATGACGTGGCGACCTCTAGAAAACAGGTTCCACTTGTATGCCTCTTGGCTTTCGGGTAGGAAATTACGGTGGTTTGAGATGGAGAAAGTGGGTGTCGTGTAAGCCTTGCTAAACGATGCTTGAATGCTGGCCGTCGCAGCATCATTTTACAAGCGCACGCCGAAGAGATGTCGTGTCACGAATTCTAGCAGGGTGTGGAGGGAAAAGACCTGGGTCTCGCTGCATGCATCGCAGCTTTCGGTAATAGTGATGCTGCCTATCCCTGTGAATAATAGAATTTTGGCGCCGCCTAAAGTCTGACATCCAATGAGGTCGTAGCAAGAGAGAATTCGAGCCATAGCTAACTAAATTCGATGTGGAGATGATAGAAGCAGAGAACTGTTTCACGATCTTAACTTGAGTAACTGGAAGTCGAATGTTCGAAAGAGTGAGGAGTTTCATGCCGTCGTACATGCAAGGATGCTGAATATACCTCCTTTGGCCTTCTATTTCTCGCCCGGGGGATGTTTCGATTTTACCACAAACTTCGACTAGAATGCTCCACTTACAAAAGCAATCGGATGAAAGGACCAAGTTTGTTGTTTGAGGCCATCGTGAGTGGATCAAGAGCACTCAATACGAGATCTGGAATAAGGCCACGATCCGGTGTTAAGCCGGTCATGTATATCCATATAAGCAGCGGAAGTTCCACGAATCCGAGTAAAGCGCGATACTCCCCACACCCGAATATTCTGGCGTGATGCGAACTAAACATCCAGGAACATGAACAGTCAAGAATGGTTACAGATCGCCGCTGCAGCAGCGCGAATATCTCCGGGCTCTTCCACAAACTATAGGTCGTTGAGCCAAGAACTTGTCGCAAATGCGTACGCGACCTTCGAACAGTGCGAGGTGGGACGGAAACTTGCATAAGACATCTTGCTTGCAGGAGAGAGGACGATAGGTAAGGAAGATGGGATTGAGATGGAAGAGGGAGGAGATTCCGTTGAGGGGATCTTGAGAGGAATGCGCTAGACCTCGATTTTAATACGCACGTGATCTCAACTCAGGCACAGTTCCGCATGCCCAGACATCTCAAAGCCCGAGACTTGAATAATCCAAGCATGTACTAAATCTAGGCCGAATCGTATAGGTCTGTACGTAGTAGTATGTTCTTGTTGTGCCATGCTTGACTGGACGGTAAATATGCATCCGAAGATTCAATCAACCATCGTTCCTCAATTTGCTGAAATATTGGCGTGGAGTTCGAGATATGGTATCTGAAATTGCACCGCCATTTCTGTGTCACTCGGATGAGAATCACGTTTGGCGCTAGAAGTTGCCATTTGGTTGTCTTCTGGATCAGGAGGTAGTCATCTGAAAGTGGAAAGGTCGCTCATTGGCTTCGACGCGACCTTTCTTTTCTACTCATCTTCACTTCTTAGTGTACCTAGTCATCCACCCACTTCTCTCATGCATTGCACGTCGTCGTCGCAGCCTTTTCGTCACATCTCAGCTCCAGAACCCTACCAACGCAGCTGCTCAGCCTCAGCACCTCGGATGTTACCGGCCTCGCCCATATCTGAAGCCTGCTCTCTCCTCCAACACACGCGTACCACGCGCCCTACTTCCATCTCGTGCTCGAACACAGTGCACCACGTCTCTCCGCTATCGTAGAGTGTGTCAACCCTACAATGCGTCTGATACCCCGAAGACTAAGGCTTTGCTTATTGAAGGAGCCCAGTCCTGCGATGAGGGGCAGGAGAAGAAGTCTATGATGGAGTCGAGTCACCCGCCAGAGTATTTCTGATAGGCGACAGAATGGTCACGTTAGCACCACTGTTGTGCGTGCCAACCGAAATTACACGTAAGATGAGTTGGGAGACGTGGTAAGGTGAGGTAGCCATCATAGGAATGGTATTCTTTGCAGTCGCTTCGCCCAATGCACTTCAACTCGCTCATGCACTTCAACTATCCGCTTCTAGGTCTTTGATCATATGCACAATCCGGATCCCTTCACCATTAGGACATTTCACAACATCGTTCTTTCCACTCCTCGTATACCCACACTTCTCATACAAAGCAACCCCACTCAATGTAGCCCCCATCTCCAACCTCTGAAACCCGCCTCCTCTTGCTTTCCCTTCACAATACCGCATCATCATGGTCCCGAGCCCGCGTCTCGCCCACTCGGGATGCGTGAAAATTGCTCTTATACTCGCACGATCCTTCTCGGGATTCCGCTTTTCGGGCATCCGGCCTGGTGCCGTATCGGCGCCATAGAGAGTTTTCCGAAAAGACCACCCACCACAGGCACAGATTACAGAGGGTGAAGCGACGGGGTGGAGGATGAAGTACGTGTTGTCGTTGATAAGAAGTGTGTCCGGACCGAAGAGGAACCCTATTGAGCCGTCCAGTTCGAGTTGAGAGTAGTGGTCTTTTCCGAGGCCTCGTAGGGAATTTTCGATCATGCTAGAGAGCGCGGGGATGTCCTCCAGAGTCGCATTGCGGAAGGCATAGTTTTGTGTAGCTTCTTGGGCCTTTGCTTCCGATATTGGGTCTGCCATTCTATAGAAATGTAGAGCAGGAGTTGAGATCTGGTGGTTTGCTGTAGCTTCTGTCTAGACGTTGTGCTTGTTGTGTTTCACGGAAGCGGGCAACTGTTTCTTATGTGGAGCTTCAATTGGGGAGCAGCGATATCGCGACGAATGAGATGACATTGCGCTAACACTAATTCACATTTTCCTGCCTCGGTTTCCCGACTTGCTATCTTTCCGGCGGAAATCACATCACCAAGTCCACCTCACCAATTCTCACAACCCGCCATCTAGATTGTGTACGCACCCCTCAGTCTGTTGTTTGGGTCCAGACGCCTTTTAATCGCTCGCAGCTTCTCCACGTTCTCTCCGAAAATCTGCCGTCCGTTAGCAACCGATCACTAGCTTTTATCATCACGACCATTCGTGGATCTTACCTTGACTGGATTATGGCAGGGTTCAAAATCTCTAGGCATGCAATCGTCCCCCTTATAATCATCGAGAATTTCCGTGGCTGCAACTTCTAGTCGTTTGACTGCAAACTGGTGGATCTCTTCTGAGCAATCTTTAAGAGATCCGATTCCTAATTGCAGGATGTGTCGGCCGCTCGGTCGAGGCCATGCAGTCTCCGAACGAGACTTGACGGAATTGAATGCTTCCTATGAAGTATCAGTACACGTGCTCTAACATGCATTGAAGATCGTACTCTTTGCATCAACTCAATAAGCACGAAAGTGCCTGCGTTCAGTTTCGGTTCTTTGATCAAGCTCTCCTCGTACCACCTCCACGTTCTTCGGATCAAGTCCTCAGTAATAGTCGGAATGACAACCGCGGACATCATTAGAGTCGTCATATCTCGTGTCATCTCCAAAGGGTCTAGTTTCGATAGAATCAGTCAACGCCAACATACAGCACTGGGGGTAGCCTACCATTGAGCTGATTCACTTGTCTGTAGGTCAAAGCCTTGGTCGTATCAATGGCTCCAGGAATATCGAGCGCCCACCTAAATGCCTTATTCCTTCCATGCTCTTCGCCATGCGCATCGTACACCAAAAGTCCCAACCCAGGAACCGAAGGCTTTCCTACGAAGGCGCCTTGAATCATGTCGAGACAATAGAAATGCATCGCAACCTTCGGATCGGTGTTAGTGTCGGCGAAATGCGGGACCATCTTCGCCAGGTCGTCTAACGCCTCGCGCGGGTACATAAGCATGCCGCTATACACCGTCTTAGGGTACTTGTACGCCTTCAGCTTGAAAGCGGTAACAATTCCGAATCGGCCACCTCCTCCACGAAGAGCCCACAGGAGCTCAGGATCGGAGGAGGCCCAGAGAGTGTCGCCAGTCATGGTAACGACCTGGGCGTCTAGCATGTTTTGAGGGTCTGATGTAAGCCCGTACTCGGAGGACATCCAGCTCACGCCTCCCTGGAGAGTTGAGCCCCCAACGCCAACGTATGTGCATCTCGCGCCGGGAACTGGAGGAATTCAGCTTTGATACATGTCAGTACGAATCTTCGTTTACCAGAATATCCAGGCGCGAACTCTTCAACTTTGGCGTCTACATGCCTCCACAACTGTCCCGCGCCAACAATAACGGTCTCCTCTTCCTTGTTGAACTCGAACCCATCAAACGCTGACATGCTGATCAAGACTCCGCGCGTGGAAGTAGAACCGCATCCTCCTCCTCGCACAGCAAACTCGATGTCTGTCCCGTTCAACGTCTTGAGGAGCTCAGAAAGCGATTCAATTGTTTTCGGTCGAACTACAAGTTTAGGGTATAGATTTCTGTGGGCTGCCCATACTTGTGTTTCCTTGCCGTAGTTTGGCGACGAGGGCTCGATAATTTCGTCTCTGGTAAGGAACACGTTGAGAGTTGCTTTGATGTTTTCCATTGTCGATAGAAGTTTGTATTGGGGTGAGGGCTTGAAAAAATCAGCGCAGATTGAGGTTGAAAGGTCTAAAGTTCCGTACTTGTCTATAAGCACTAATCGTTATCTACCTAGGTAGTTCAACCTATAGCACGCCTGACGTTTCTTTCTACCCAATTTCTACAACACTAAGCCACTCTCGTATGACTCCGAGCCTATTCCCCGCTGTCATACAATCCTTCAAGGCGACTGCGAAAAACGCAGCAATTTTTCCCTAGGGTCAACGTCTGGTAGTTTTCGGAAAGCCGCGTAAAAGCGTTTAGCCTGTCGATTGACTCTAGGGGAATTCTGTGGCATACGCTTGAGTCCTTGATGTTAGGCAAACTCAGTATTAGATAATCAAATAAAATGTCCACTATTACAATTACAAATGATGTCTGATGTCTAAGGCAGAAGGAATCATGCGACAAACTAACAAATCTTCCATGCAGTTGCTCTTAGGGGCAGAACAGGTAGAATGCATGTAATGCTTTCCAGTGTATGCAGGGATATAGCTCAGAGCTATGCTGGCACCCTTACCCCAAATTATACGATACTACAACGCCGTAGAAGTTCCGGTGTTATCGGTCAATATGAAGGCGAATATCCGAAGTTCACTAGTGTGTATGAGGTTAGGCCCAACGACTTCGAACAAGGAATTCAGAGCTGAAAACAACAGCATCCCACCTCTCGTCTCGTCTTAACTCTTCGCTCTCAATCACTATCCCAGATCGAAACATTGCATCATGGCATGCCCAGACTGCTTTCGAGGTGGCAAGGCAGTGGGCGACCCGCAAGGCTCCATTACCACGCTTCATGGCCTGGAAACCTACGTCGCTGTAACTCCATCAACAACCACATCCCAGTCAACGATCATCTTCTACACGGATGCGTTCGGTCTCCCGCTCGTGAATAACAAACTCCTCGCCGATGCATATGCGTTAGCCACGGGCTTCCGCGTCCTGGTTCCGAGTGTCATTCCTGGGGGTCCTATGTCGCCCGACGTAATGCCGATTATGGATAAGATCATGACGCCTGTCTCTCTATTCAACGTCTTGGGCCAGGCATCGCGAGTCTTCAACTTCTTCCGAGCCATGACCTACTTTGTGCCGTTCATGTACCACGCATTCCCTAGCAACAAGGCTTGTTTCCAGGGTTCCCTTGATTTCGCCCGGAAAGTGAAGGCCGAGCTACCTCCTGGAGCGAAGCTAGGCGTCGCGGGCTTCTGCTGGGGCGGATACCAGAGCATCAATCTGTGTGCGCAACCCGCCGTTGAAGGAGGATCCGAACGTCTTGTCGACGCGCAGTTCTGTGCTCATCCGTCTGGCCTGAAGGTGCCGAACGATATCGTCAACGCAGTCACGGTATTCAAGTCGGCCGTAGCGGTTGCCCATGCGAAAGATGACTATGCGCTCCCCACAAAGAAGATCGAAGAAACGGAAGTAATTCTGAGGCAGAAAGCGGGGACTGGAGATGGCGAGAACGGCTTCAATTATCAGATCACGATCTATGAGGGCGTTGGGCATGGATTTGCAGTGAGGGCGAAGCCGGGAAGTTCGGAGGAGGCGGATGGTGCGGATACAGCGAAGGCGCAGGCTATTGCGTGGTTCAAGAAGTGGCTTTGATTGTTCGGCGGTTATTGTGTATGGAAGTTCTTTGGTAATTTCGTTCATATCCTACGTCGGTGTTGATCTTTGCTTGGGTTTGATATTACTCGCGACAATTCAAGCATTTTGACGAAATCATGATACAATTTTGATTTAGCTTTCGTCTTCTCCCATGACTGCATGGATTGCTGCATGTAGAAGTTCATCTAATCTCTGTTTCTTGTTCGGTTCGCAATAGTAATGAATCAAGCTTTCAAAGGATTGCGCGTCTCCGATCACTCTCACGCGGAGACTTCACATTACAGGGGTATTGCGGGGAAGCCAATCCTCCAAAGTCATCCGTGCATGCAAGATTACATCCTAAACTGTGGGCACAACGCCCGGCTCACCTACCTAGTTTATTGTCAATGTTGATCGCTTTTATTTTCCCCGCCATTTCCTTGTAAATTCCCCTATTAGTGCGGAAGAATCACTTCATAGATAAGCAGCCAGAGGCGGCGCCATGTACGTAGAAGGAGCTGTCCCAATCGAACCCTTCAAGAATGGAGACTACACTCTCAACGGCATTGTCGCCACCATTTTAAAAATACATGAGTCAGTTAGCGATAAAATTATCCCCAAGATGACACTACAAAAGACGGTTACTTAAAGACGGAACTGACAAATTGGTGGTCGAGTTGGTTGAAGCTAGACCCGCGGAAACCGCACAGTATGTTTTCGTTTCCAAGGGGAGATCATTGTGGACAAATTTTGCAACATGATCATTCACAACAATCAAAGTTCTCATATCACGTTTCCTTGGAATTTCTCGTCGATTTACAATATCCGACTCCTCTCTCCTTCCTCCTCTTTCTTTTTAGGAGTCTTGTTGGACTTTTTCATCTATCGCTTTGATCGGGTAGTTCTGCTATATTGCTTTTATATCTCTGTTTTGATTTTGGATCTGTATTTATTACAAGTTGACTGCATCACTACTGTAATTAGAGTGCTATGTGTTTACTTACGTTATATATCTCCTTCTTATTTAGATTGACATACTGGATAGAAGGTGTTATATTATCACTTGTGTAACGATGCCGATCTTAGATATATTTTTCCTACTTATTCGCCATCTTATTAGACGGGAAATGATACATATTAACGAGGTTAATCTGGCGAGTGTGCTGCTCAATGCAGTGTGGTTGAAGTGAGGGCATAGAAATTAGGGTATGAATCTGTGCTTGGGGGAAATGTGTTGCTAGTATTTACGGTCCTGTAATGCATATTATCGATTTCTTAATATCTGTAAGAAAGGGGGACCGAATCGAAACTAGTCGAAACTAGTGGTGAATGTAACCATTGGAGAAAGTTGACGATCCTTTTTCATAATCATGGTACCTAGTGCAGACTCCCTATTATGACGTAGAGAGGGTTTCCAGAAGCTGATGACTCAAAATATCGTGCGTATCTTTCACAAGGATGCATTTGACCTCCTGGTGATCCATGCACAATGATCATGATTGTCAACACGCGGCCAGTCATGTAAGACTCATTCATTGATGACTTTATCTTCAACGCACTTGACATAGGCCAAGGTGAGTGGTTACCGTTCTGGTAGAAGGCATGGTAGCCTTCTCTCTTGTTGCTTTCCTTTTTGACAACCTAGTTTAACCAGTATAATATAAGACTTAGAAAGGGTTTTGTCTTAGCTTCCAGTGTAGAAAATTGTATTATTTATCTTTGGAATTGCCTACTGTATCTTAATAGAATGTAAAATTCTCTAGCAGTCGGTAAGATTTTCTTTTTAGAGAACTTGAGTCTTTATCTACGTGACGTGAATCAGGAAGATTTTGTTGCTTGCATGGTCTTGAAAAGTGTCATCTACCCCGATGTACATGTACCTCCGGACAATGTCAAGCTGGTCAGAGATCCAGAGGGCTGGCAACACATTGACAACAACACGCTTATCTTTTTCCCATCTCGCGACAATCCCTACAGAGAAATGGTTCATGGGTATTTAGTTGATCGAAAAATCGATCCTGCGGGATTCATATGTCCTGGTTTTGGATCCCCAGCCATAAGAAGGAATCCATGGCCACTAGGAAAAAAATTTAGAACGGGTCGAAAGCAATATTTAGAGCACGAGTGGATAGGTGCAGAAGAATCACGCCCGCTATGGATCATCTATATGAGAACGGAATGAGGAAGTTCGGTGGCAAGCTTTGTTTTTTCACATCTGGCTTCAGTATATCGATATAGCGCTTACGATCATCGCCTTGGTCTTCCATAGGTCACGAACAAACTGTATATTGGGTTTAATTTGTTTTCTGGAGGATAATTTGCTTTCTGGGGTTTAATGTGTTTTCTTGTTTTGTGTTTCCAGCTACAGACTTACTGTAATATTTTGTTACCTGTACAGTCACGTCCAATACTCCCTCAATGAAGTAAGGGTTATATGATGATTTGCTCTAAAAGCCTACTTCCGACAAGGACAAACAGATTTTGATGACCAGTATCTCTGACAATCTTGTCATTATCTCTAGGTAACGAGATGATAGGACTAACAGAAGTGATTAGTTCAATCAAACTCACCTCATACATGTCACAAGCTCATACATGTCATAAGGAATGGATCTAACAGTTGGATGACTGCAACTAACTCTGACATATAAGCGACTTTCTGTAGGTATTCGAATATTTCCCCTGCACCTACAATCTACCTCATCAACTAGCTGCTCCACAACTTCACGATCATGTCTATGCAAACATTGCATCAACCCCAGCCCTTACCTTATTTCTCGGGACTTTGTCTGCAATATTTTGCGAACTTCCCTTGAAATTCCCGAAACTCTTGACTTCTATAAGGAATACCAGTGCTCCCATTTACGATAATAAGTCATTCCAATATCAGATTTCCCACTCTCACTTGGCCTAAATCTCAGCCTTCTCCGACAACATGGAAAACTCATTTTCTCAAGGGAGGTGCTCCTAGAGCTAGATCTTGCTGCTGCTGCTCAATCGCTACATCACCCGAATCAATAACAGGCCATCGAGCACAATACCGGGTTGGATGTTGCCTTGGGATATAGCACAGGAACATGGTATCGCTCGATCAAATGTTGACAGCCAGACACGAACAAATACAAACGTCAGCCTTGTCCCCAGAGGAGATGACAGAAGAATGGAAAAGGCCTGTAGATCACTGTCAAAGGAACGTGAGGCCTTTACTGACGGAACATTGCCTCGAGGTTCCTAAAGAAAGCAAAAAACCCCTTCATAATCGGAAATTAGGAAAGAAGTTTCAGATGTACTCATTATGAAGACAGAAGGTTGTCTGCTTTGGATGGAGCTCAATGAAGACCGACGACGACGCCTTGATTGTCGACACCTCGCCGTCCTAATTACAACATTACAAGAAACCATTACTGGTCCGCATCCTTTTACAAGATTCTGAAATATTAAGCGATCGAATCCACATCAGTCACCCAGAGCGAAATAAGTAGGTTCTGGCAACCCAAAGGATTTTCTAAGAAATCGACAACATGACTATGGACATTACCTTCCACGCAGGTTTTCCAGTGCGTCAGCTTGTGTGAAGCTACGGAAGAGACGCAACGAGTCGGTAGCCAGCCACGATTATCCGTGGACCGCCTGAAGCTCAAAGCCTTGATGATCATTCTAGGCTAGAAATAGTGTAGTGGCTGGGACAATACAAACGCTCTGAAGTTACATCTGGGCCTAATATGCACTTTGAACATAGCAGAATAGGGCTTGTAAATTCTTCCTCTATGTCTTGTATATGAGTCATGGTTGGTTCAAAGAGGGAGAGCTTGGGTTCGTGTACATGCCATTCCTTTATGTTTTGTTTCACCATCATGCTTACATTCATTTCTGAATTGTACATGTTTCTAAAGCAAGCCCTTTCCTTGAATCCTTCGTTTGTTGAATTTGAAATTAACAGATTTGCATGTATCTTTCTTGTATTCCAAATTTGTATAGACCTACCTAGCTTTCGTCTCCTGCTTACATAGGTTCGAATTCCTCTCTATTTCGGCCTTGCCAACGCTGGGATAAAACTCGACCGCCAATATC
This sequence comes from Melanomma pulvis-pyrius CBS 109.77, assembly GCA_010093585.1. Lineage (NCBI taxonomy): Eukaryota > Fungi > Ascomycota > Dothideomycetes > Pleosporales > Melanommataceae > Melanomma > Melanomma pulvis-pyrius. The sequence continues at coordinate 27,479 of MU001782.1, read as the reverse complement.
TGCTTTCGATACACACGAAAAAAAAAAAACTCCAAAACTTTTCGCATTCCTCCTTTCCTTGATCTGTGCTGTTCATGACTAATACAGGTATCACCATGTACTTCAAGACTCACTTCGCACAAGTCATACCATCCGTCATACCGAATGACCTTAATCCCAGGAGCAGATCAGACGATCGGGTGTACATGAAAAACAAACCTCCATAGCTCGTCCACTATATAGCCTACACCACCTTTCCACTCCTCCATTACGAACTCCAACGCAAACTTCTTCTGTTTTCCAAACTTCGATCCTGACTTGCCCTTGACATTAATACAGTTCCCTGCCACTCGACGTGAAAGGACTTCTCGATTCTGTTTCCAGAACTTGAATCCCACATTCATCACCAGGAAAACCAACTCCATCGGAGCACTCTTCAATATCAGTTGAAATCTCTCTCATATCGTGTGCAAAACATATATATCCATCTTGAGAACCTCCGAGGTTAGCTGCAACGGACACGAACATGGCCGAGGAATCCATCTCTACGCCAGGGCGCACCACTGTCGACGCCCTCCAGCTCCGCGCATGCAACGGCGGCAATCCCGTGTTCACTGCCGAACATCTCCGGCAGCTGAGTCTCCTACGAAGAGACCAAAAAGCAAAAAACCCCGCCTGCCGGGTCTGGCTGAACTACAAGCCCCTCGAGGACATTTCCAAGGAACTTCCCGACGGCGCCCCCATTTCTAGTCTCTCGGAATACGCCACCTATCATTACGAGCCCCTCCACAAATATCCTCCCTCATTCCCCGAGGCGCAGATGATGCAGCTCTGGATGAAGTGTTTGGAAGACTGGGAATCGACAGCCGCAAGGCTGAGCGTTGGTGAGCAGCTCCTCGGAGCATTTCCAGACATGGGCTCCGTGTCCAAGATGTGCTGCTTTGGCCTCGGATCCATGACCGAGACCAACGACGCTTCCGGCAGCCCCTTTGTGAAGCACATGGCGGCGAAGAAGATGGCCGAACGGATCCAAGCCTTGTCTCAAACTCAGCTGGAGATCGTCTTCGTGGATCAGATTTACGCCGAGACGCCGACGATAAACCAGCGGAACGACCTCACCTTTCTGAACAAGGTGCTCAAGGAGCAGGAAGACTGGCGTTTGAAAATCATCGTCGATCCTGCGGCTGGCATCCGAGAAATCACACGCTCCACCTTCGTTCTCGCCTTCTCTCCCCCGCCTCGTTTCATCTCTACGGATCCTGCGTGCCCGGAGAAGCGGGACACGACCGTCCAGTTCCCGGTCCGTCAGATGATTGAGAACTATGTTGGCAATGATCCTCAGCTCATGCCAGCTGCAATCCTGTGCGCGCCGCCCGACTTCGACAATCAGGAATCTGGTGACCGCGCTGGGTATCGAGTGGAGGAATGGCTGGGCCAGAATTACTCTGGCACCTTCTCTGGCGAATCGTCTGCTCTTGGACACACCTGCCTATATGTTAAGAAACAAACAGGGGATTAGGAGTCGATGCTCGGCCCTTTGTGTACGTGTTACGCTATTATTATTCGTCTTTTTGGAGATGCCTCTAGGTGCCAGTTTATTTCCCTTATTTCCCTTTGTTTCTCTTCCTTTCTCTTTGTTTTCTTTGTTTCTCTTTGATATCTTTGTTTCCCTTTGTTTCCCTTGTTTATTCTCCACCCTTCCAGACACTTCTTTTCCGGTTCATTTGACTATGTCCAGCTATTAGATTTGAATCTAAACAATCCGTACTATTGGACGAATTATGCCGTCACAGGTTCAATGAACTTTGTCTCTAATCTGGCTTACAGTTTCTATTACTTGGCTTCTGGTGTTTTGAATTCTAAATTGCGGTTTCCTTTTGGTTTATCTTGAAGCCACTTATCACCTTACGTGGCTGTCAAGGCTGCTTTGTTAAATTATTGCAGTATACTCACGTTACATAACATACTGGTTAGACTGAACTTTAAACGTCCGTATATGACTCGTATCTGTTCAATCTAATCTCATCGAATTGACTGCATCAAGAGACTCATGCACGTTAACAGATAGGCATATGACTTGAATCTAAATTTCTATCTTCCAACTTAATCACTGGAAAAGAAGCACCCGAGACCTAAGACCCCATCGCCTAATTCTATTTTGTCTCCCGACGCCAAAGTAGAAGTGCAGTGCCAGTGTATAGTCCTTCATAGCTTATATAGCAACAGGAAGTGCTATCAGTCTCTCGTATGAGCTTTGATTATAATTGTGACCTCTTGTCGCCCTTGTCAGGCAACATTCAGAAGTGATCATTCATATTGTGGAGACTGATGTCCTGGCTGACGCGTACGCGGCCCGAATCGTCGCTCAACATTCGTTCTTCCATGTCGGGCCGCTCAACTCCATTGGTTTTCTCCTCTCCGTTGCTTGGTTGAGAAATACTTACACCGTTGAGAGGGCCCCACTCTGGACTTCCATTCTCAAGCGGTATGACATTGCCGTACTGGTCTACTTCCTGTTGAAAATTAGTAATTTGCACAAAGAGATGTCAACGAAAAGAACTTACAACACCCTTAGCAGCCATGCGTATCTGCTTCTGATCTGCTACACCGTGAACCACGGCCTCCCTTGCAGATTCTATGACCTTTATCTTGCGGCTCTCACCTCGGATCTTCTCCAGGTGCTCGAAGTAGCCGTCATGCACAGGAGTGACATACTTGCCGCAGAACACGCCAACCTCAAATTGTTGAGTGGCAGGATCACGAGGCGAAAGGGAGGCGCAGGCTTCGATGAGATCCGGCAAATTCTGAAAGATCACATCATCTGCACCAATGTGGTTGGCAATCGCTCTTGAATCTCGGTGGTGTGCGATGAGCTCGGAAGATGATGCTAGATCAATACCATATATGTGTGCGTTGGTAATTGGTGGTGCACAAGAAGAGAAGTACACCTTCCTTGCGCCGGCCTCTCGTGCCATCAGAACGATTTCTCGAGATGTCGTTCCCCGGACAATGGAGTCATCGACAAGCAGAACATTCTTTCCCTCAAACTTCTTACGCATAGGGTTTAGCTTCGCACGAACACCCTTTTGGCGAAGCTTTTGGGATGGCATGATGAAGGTGCGGAAGATGTAGCGGTTCTTGACGAAACCTTGAACGTATGGTTTCCCGAGGCCTTCGGCGACGCATATAGCAGATGTGATGCTAGTCTCCGGAATTGGCATGACAACATCGATATCAGCGAGAGCTTCAGGGCCGAGTTGTAGTTTGATGGTTTCTGCAAGCTTGAAGCCCATGTTGCGTCGACTCTCGTCTACATCGATGCCATCAATAACTGTGTCTGGACGTGCGAAGTAGACGTATTCGAATATATCCGGGGTGTAGTTGAGCATAGGGTGGACTTGCTTGAAGACTGGATCTTTGCCTTTCTCAATGATCACGGCCTGGCCAGGAAGAATGTCCTGGAAGGTCTTGTAGCCGCACTGCGTGAGGGCCACGCTCTCAGAGGCCATCATGTAGTCGGTTCCGGTGCCACTATCCGAGGGTCGGGATCCTAGCACCATTGGACGAATCCCGTAGGGGTCGCGGAAGCCAATGAGACCATAGCCTAGGCATGTTACTTCAAGGTCTGGCGAACAGGAGAAGGAGTTTTGTACCTGCAAGCATGGCTGTGCACGCCCATCCGCCAACGCAACGCTTGTACATCCGTTCCAGGGCTGCAAAGCAATCGGCGGCGTTGACACGAGCTTTTCCAGTCTCGTTCAACTCGTTGGCGAAGATGTTCAGCATCAGCTCGCTATCGCTCTCGGTGTTGTTGTGCCTGTGAGCTTCTTGGTCTAGGAACTCTCGTAGTTCAGGAGCATTGATGAGGTTTCCATTGTGCGTCATGCAGATTCCGTACGGGCTATTTACGTAGAAGGGCTGGGCCTCAGAGTTGGCACTACTGCCAGCCGTGGGGTATCGCAAGTGGCCTAAGCCCATGAATCCGGGGAGGTCGGAAACACGCGCGCCGTCGTGGAAGACCCGCGACGCCATTCCGTTGCCTTTGCACTGGTGGAATCGTCCGCCGTTACCACAGCTGACGATACCGGCGGCATCCTGTCCACGGTGCTGAAGCAGATACAGCGCATCATGTATCTCTACAGCGGCCGACTGTGATTTCCTTTCAGCCGTCTTAGCAAGCAGGCTCGGACGAGGGGAAGAAGAGTGTCTTACGGGTCGGCGTGGATCACGGCGATGATGCCACACATTTTGGGAGATGGGCGAGATGGGAGGATAAGGAGGGATTGGGTGGATGATTCTGGAAGAGTTGGTGTTAGCTCTTGATAGCAAACAGACAAGTCCGGCAGCTCGGCAGTGAAAGTGGTGGATCAGAACGTCTTTTGGCGCTCATGCTTTGAAGTCGCAAGTCTAACATCTTAAATTTTGACAGTATCATCATAATGGAGGGGCAGTATCAGTAATGAGATGCAGCAGCATACCTGTTTCGTCCCCGCTGGAAGCCGGTCAGGATACTCGAGGGCCTCAACGAAGGTGGGGTGGAGCTGAAGGGGAACTGCCGGACGAGGCGGTTAGTCGAGCGGTGTGAAGGCGAGGGCCATCTGGGCTAGGTGAAAGCTGGTCAATTGGCGGCGTGTGCTGGCTGGGGCAGAGGTGCCGGGTCGAGACGGCGAGAGGGCACATGGTTCTTTGGAAGCAAAGCCAAATCTAGTGGGATGAAGCATGATAACCTAGAATTTTTTCCTTCGCGCTTGAGGCTTGGCGCGCCGAGACCGGCTAACCCGCAGCTACGCGTCGTACATTCACCCCGCCGTGCCACATGAATGCTCTGATTACTCATTTCTGAACTACTAGACGTGGTGATCGCTCACTGACACCTTGTTTCACTGACACATGCCCCATATATGCGTTCTTTACATATATATGAGCAAGTGCGCAGACAAAGCACAACACACCGAGTCCCATATGAACAGACACTTGAAGCTTTTCATACTTTTCATTCTCTTTACGGTTGCAATTCTATTGCATTCCTAATCACTAAAAGATACCAAGACTCAAACGGCAGGCATTTCCTATGATAGCATTAACACCAGTAGCCCCCAGAATCCAAGAAACAGCTACAATTGAGACAAATCCCGAATATGGGTCCTTATCTACCCGTGAAGTCTCAACGGGTGACCCAGAACAAAAGGAAAAGAAGAGAGCCAGCCAACCCATCCCGTCTTTAGTCGATATTTACATCTCTATTACCTCTACGACACCATCCACCAAGCGCCGCCGATAATGCCAATAAGCACTAGCGTTGTGATGAAACCAGCACCAGCCTTGTCGCCCGTGGTGATGGAGTTGAAGGTAATGGGCTGGTTCTGCGTCTCCGTGCCCGCGGACGGGTCACTCTTTGAAGTTCCACCCGTCTTCTCACTCACGGGCCCGGCGACCTGGTCGTAGAGCAAGACCTGCATGACCTCCAAAGCGGCCATCTGCTCGCCGACACCGAAGCTGCCGTCGTTGACGCCGTTCTGGGTCCATTTTAAACCGCAGCTGGTCTGGTCCGCACCAGCATTGCACTGCTTGGCGGCAGCCAGAGCAGACGTTGTCAATTTGGGCAAGATATATTCCGATGTGAAGGGGGCGACCTTGATGGTGTACCCCATGAAGCGCGCAAGGTAGGCCTTGAAAGAGCGTTGGTCGACATCGCATTTGCCGTTGTTCTCGCACGCAACTTCAAACATGACGTTGGGAGCATCCTTCATGTTGAAAAAGACATCGGTAGAGTTGATGATCCCGGTGAGTCTCTGCCTCCATGTATCGTCTCCGGTCTAAAGTGGGTCAGTAAAGATACAACTACGCGATCGAAAGTTGACTCACAAGATTCCACATAGCAGCGGCGCCAGCCATGTGCACAGCGGCGTTGTAGGTCCATTGAATGTGGTTGATGGTAGTGCAATTCTGCTTGTCATCGGTACCGTCGAAATAGTGATATTGCGGGCTCATCAGGCCCACAGAAAGCTCCCAATCCCACATCTTCTCAGCCCAATCGCTGTAGGTGGTATTTCCAGTGTACTTGGCAAGACGTGCGGCAATGTTGAAGAAGCATCCATTGGAAATGGTGTTCTTGTAGTCGTATCCGTTGTTGAAGGTGAAAATCTGCCACCTCAGACCTCCGCCACATGTTAACGTGTCCCAGCGAACGACCTGGGTGTTAAAGACGGCCTGCGCGAGTGATAGCCACGAAGGCTGCTTGGGGTCTGTGGGATCGGGGAACTTGTTCTCAGCTGCTGCCATGGCGGCCATTCCCCAGAAAGCCTGATCGTCGTTACCCAACGTCTTCGTCTGGTTGGGGGGCATAAAGGCATTGTAGTCTCCAATCTGGTGCTGCATGGCCTGAATCGTGATTGTGTTGTACGTATCGTCGCCGGTGTAATACCAATAGTCGATGAACGAGTTGAACATGGCTCCGCACTCCCACCAGTAGTAGGGATCTGGAAGATTGCCGGGAGTGTCACCGACTTTGTCGCCCGTATAATATGCCCTTAGGTTGGCGATGATAGCCTTTGTGGCGGTCTTGATAGAGGCTGTATTGGGAAAGAAGACGTCAGTGAGGGTTCGAGGGCTAACCAACAGGGCGATGCTTACAAGGATCATCGATAACTAGGTCGATGGCACCTGCGCCTGAAGCCAGCAGGAATGAGGCGCCCAAGGCCCCGAGGGCGGAGGAAGAAAACTTCATTATGTCGAAATCAAGAAGCGGTCAGTCTGGGTGTGAATGGGTTGCACGTTTGAAGCGCCGGGCCTGGTGGTGTTGTAACGCGCAGCGCTGGGACGGCCGACCAAGAGTCCTCTCCTTTTTACGTTGGTGGCAGACGGACCGTGGCCAGCGAGGGTGTGCGGCGAGGGTGATGCGGAAACCGGGAACGGGAGTGACGTGAGGCCTGAAACGAGCGACGGGTCTGGGGAGGGACGAGGTCGAGCGGCGGGACGCGGGCGACGGGGCAGCGAGGCCGATATTAAAGCGCAATTCACGGGGTCGGTGTAAGTGAGTGACGGTGGGAAAGAGGGCGATGTGTGGGGAGGGGAGGGGGAGAAGTGTTGTTGTCGTAACCTCTACTCAGGAGGCCCGCCGGGACGATGGCGGCGTCGTCTGGCTCCCAAGTCCGACGATTGGCGCCAATTGACTTGTCCGACTGAGGCGCAGCCTGCGAACGGCCGCGTGGAGCGTTATAAACGCCGCTTTGGGCAGTCGCCAGGCCAGAACGGGGCGCGATACACGGTAATTTAATCGTGCGCTTGCACTTAACCTGTGTTCCAGCGCGAAGAGTGCTGCATTGCGCGTCTCAGGCAGTGCTTCAACTCGCGCGGCGACTGAAAGAGCGGCCGCCGTGCGACGCACCGAAATTAGCAGCTGGGAAGCTTTGTTGGCACGTAATCGCCGCCGCTGACCTCTTTTCTTTGTTGCCGCTGCGTCCCGGGCGCATTCAGGGCCGCCACACGTGACCCCGGCCTTGTACAGTGCCAGGTGTGGCGTAGACTCAGCAGTGGCCAGCTCAGAGCGCTGTCGCATGCCCTTAAAAGTCCAGCCTGCCCGTCCAGTCCCTTTGCACTGCTATTCTCGCTCCGTACCACCCTTCGCCCAAGAGCCGCCGCACGTTGACCCGAGATTGCGTTTGCTGAGCGCATCATCAGCTGTAAAACCGACTCTAACTAAGCTGTGACAAGCCAACTTCAAACCGCCCAAGCCTCCGCCTTCCCTACACCACCAAACACCTCCACCCTCCAAACAGCACACACTCATCGCCCGCACTCTCTACACCAAGCACTCGCCTTCTGCCCACGTCGCACCACTCTATCGACCCTCTGCCTCCGCCACAGCAATAATGGCCGACCGCGAGCAGCCCTACGACCCGTACATTCCCGCCCAGGGCGGCGCTCCCCAGGGCGCCCAAGGCCAGAATGGAAACCATCGCACTGCGGCCCTGCAAGCGGTATGTCCATCGCTATTCCCCGTTCTCGAGACTCGCAGAGCATCATCGTAGCCATCGCGCGCCTCCGCCGGGACAGGGAGCTCGAGCTGGACTGGCGGCGAGCTGGCGTCGCTGCACCGACGGCCATGACGACACCCTCGCTGTCTTCGCACTCGAGAGTCTCTGGTGTCTGCCACCGCCGCGCTTCCGATGCTCCGTTCTGCGATACTCACCGTCCCTCTCCTCCCATGTCGTTTTCACAAGTCATAGTTTTTGCTGACGCTGCGTCGTACTCCAGGAAATCGACTCCACTGTCGGCATCATGCGGGACAACATCAACAAGGTGTCGGAACGAGGCGCCCGTCTGGATTCTCTGCAGGACAAGACCGACAACCTCGCCGTCTCAGCCCAGGGCTTCCGAAGGGGCGCAAACCGCGTGCGAAAGCAGATGTGGTGGAAGGACATGAAGATGCGCATGTGCCTCATTGTCGGCATCATCATCCTGCTCATCGTTATCATTGTCCCCTCCGGTACGAGCCAGCTAAACCGCACCCACGTCTCACAGAGCTAACACACATGAAGTCATTGCGACGAGAAAATAGTCGTGCGACGAGATGAATCACAATAGTCCAAATACCACGAAAGCTAGCGGATATATTAATTGACAATGGGAAGGGGAGAAGGTTGCATAGCCATGCCAGGAGCGACGGTAGAGTGGCTAGGAGTTTGCACTGTTACGACGACACAACGGTCCCTGTAGGTTTAAAGTCCACGGCGAATTGGGAGCGCTGGGTCGGGTTCTTTTCTTGTCTTTCTCTGCATGACCCTTTGGCCTTTAGCGACGGGATCTCAACCGGATCGCTTTGCTAGGAATTGCTTGTTCTCTGATACCTCGAGATCGAGTGCCAGGCAAGGCCGGACAGATCACAAATGGAGTTCAATCGTGTTACCAGCCGCCTCCCATGCAGGTGCAACGTTATTGTGATGTGGCAATGAGAATGCAACAAAGGACGCCGCGCCCGCATTATCAGAGTTTTTGGTGACTACCACGCGCATGCATGCTCGAAAGCGCAAGGTTTCTCTAGCCGGAAGACTCTGCACAGCACCGCGGATCGCCAGCCGTCGGCTGCGAGGTGTCTGGTTGCGAATAGCCGCTTCAGGCACATGGCCAATGCCATGCGATGCCATCGTGTAGCTGTGTAGCTGGAGGTCGGATTCAGGCCTTGGGCCCGCTGTCCAGAATAGCCTGGCCGTCGTATCGGTCGTGAACCTGTGCGGCAGAAGGCGGCGTTGGCTGTGCTAGGCGCACATCACCGCGCAGGCTCTCCACGCAGACGGCGCTCGTGTTTGCTGCAGACCATCAGGCGGGCTGGAAAAACCCATGGACGCTGCATCATTCTCAGGCATAGAAATTTTCTTGCCCACGGCCAGCCAATCAGCCGTGGGCCGCCCAGCAAACTTGCGGAGTGGGTGGCGCCGCGGGGACGCAGGCTGGAGTAGGCTCGGTGCAGCGTTATCGGACCTAGCAGATGTTGAATTTTTGACGCAACAGCTCAAGTGGTGCCCATCCCACGGCCATCTCTCGCCCTTCACGCTTCCCAGTCCTCGCCAATTCACCCCCTCGACCACCGCTGCGCCCCGAGAGCGTCCCGTAGAGCCCTCTCTCGCGAGATTCGGCAGCCATGCAGGGCGTCGTGCGTGCCGGTGCTCGACTGGCAGCCCGCTCATCCCGCCGAGTCACCACCTCTGGAGCTCCCCGCACCCTCCCGCGAGCCCTCGTCTCCGCGTCGACCCGTCTCTACACCTCTTCGGCCGACAGTCGCGATGCCACGTCCATGCGGGCCGCCTTCATGAGCCTGCTCGGAAGCGTGAGCTCACGGCGGGAGATTGACCAGTACCTCGCCCAATTCCGCTCCGTGTCGTCCCAGCAGTTCGCCGTGGTCAAGGTAGGAGGCGCCATCCTCACCGACCACATCGACACGCTATGTCTGGCGCTGCAGCACCTCTACGCCATGGGGCTGTACCCCATCATCGTGCACGGCGCGGGGCCCCAGATGAACAAACTGCTCCAGGACGCAGGCGTCGAGCCCGAGTTCATTGATGGGATTCGGGTCACAGACAAGAAGACCCTGGGAATTGCTCGCAAGCTGTTCCTCGAGGCCAACATGGACCTGGTCCTGAAGCTGCGGCAGGATTGGGGGATACCCGCACGCCCCATTACCGCTGGAGTGCTGCAGGCAGACTATCTGGATAAAGAGAAGTGGAAGTACGTCGGGGACATCACCCACGTCAACTCGCGGCCCATCATAGACGCCCTCAAGGCCAAGGAACTGCCGATCCTGTGCTCCATGGCCGAGACCGAGGATGGCCAGATTCTCAACGTCAACGCCGATGTTGTAGCTGGGGCCCTGGCACGATCGCTGGAGCCATTGAAGATTGTCTATCTCTCTGAGAAGGGCGGTCTCTTCAATGGTGAGACCGGGAAGCTCATCTCGACCATCAACCTAGACGAGGAATACGACACACTGATGCAGCAATCATGGGTGAAATTTGGTACAAAGCTGAAGATTGTGGAGGTTAAGAAGCTCCTCGACGATCTACCAAGGACATCCAGCGTGGCCATCATCCACCCCCAATACCTGGAGAAGGAGCTGTTTACTCACACCGGTGGCGGTACCCTTATTCGAAAGGGCGAGAGCATCCAAACCGTGGCCAAGTACGAGGATTTCGAGGATGTTAGTGTCCTACGAGAAGCTCTACTTCGAGATCGAGAAAGCCTGGATTCGGGAGACGTCGTCGACCGCTTCTTGACCAACCTTCAAACTCGCCCGTTCGAGGCCTTCTTTGACGACTCGATGGGCGCCGTTGCTATCGTTTATCCACCTTCCAATGAAGGCGAGTTCGCCCAGCTCTCCACTTTTACCACCACCAAGGACGCGTTCCTCACCAACGTGGCCGACAATATCTTCGAACGTATGAAGAAAAAGTACCCCAAGATGTATTGGACTGTCGAGACCCAAGATGAGAATCTAGGGTGGTTCAAGGAAAAGGCAGACGGAACTCTTCGCCGTGAGAAAGAGATTTTCTGCTTCTGGGGTCCTGCCAACCCAACAGAAGTCGTCTCATTGATGAGTGAGTTCTCCCAGAACGGCCGGGCAATGTTTGGCGATCACAATCTTGAAGCCCAACTCCGACGAGCTGCCGACTACGCTGCCAGCCTTAAACCTCAAGGACAGCAAGTTCGCGCATACTCGACGATGGCCTCTAGTGCACGACCAATCGGACAGCAGTCAAGACCAACTCTACGGGCAAACAGAGCAGCCCCTGCATCTTCTCGAGCCTTCGCTACAAGCGCATCACGATCTGTTGGAAGTACCAACCCCAACCCTCCATACGGCATTAAATTCAAAAGCAAGGACTGGCCGTCCAAGGTTGCTCTCATTGGTGCCCGCGGCTACACTGGACAAGCGCTCATCGACCTCCTGAACCGACACCCGAACATGGATCTGCGACACGTCTCTTCGCGTGAACTCGCAGGCAAGAAGCTAGAAGGATACACCAAGCGGGACATTACATATGAGAACCTTTCACCCGAGGATGTGAAGAAGATGGCAGAAAAGGGCGAAGTCGACTGCTGGGTTATGGCGCTCCCCAACGGTGTTTGCAAACCCTTCGTTGACGCTATCAACGAAGCCGGAAAGTCTGATGCAGTGATTATCGATCTCAGCGCCGACTACCGATTCGACTCATCATGGGCCTATGGACTACCCGAACTGGTCGACCGCCGTAAGATCGCGGATGCTACACGGATAGCAAACCCAGGTTGCTACGCTACTGCCGCTCAACTCGGCATCGCGCCTCTTCTTGACTTCATCGGTGGGCAACCCACTGTGTTCGGTGTCTCTGGCTACTCAGGGGCTGGAACTAAGCCAAGCCCTAAGAATGATGTCAAGAACCTAGAAAACAACCTCATCCCTTACAGCTTGGTAGACCACATTCATGAGAAGGAGATCTCATCACAGCTGGGCAAGGACGTGGCATTCATTCCTCATGTCGCCATGTGGTTCCAGGGCATCCATGTAAGCCACTCTACCTCTTATCTTTCAAGCAACAATCCTGACATAGCCAGCACTCTATCTCCATTCCCCTAAACCGCACCATGACCTCGCGCGACATCCGCAACATCTATCAAGACCGCTACGCAGGTGAAAAGCTCGTCAAGGTGACTGGCGAGTCACCCTCTGTGAAAGACATCTCCGGCAAGCACGGCGTCGAGATTGGCGGCTTCGCAGTTCACAGCTCAGGGAAGCGCGTCGTGGTCAATGCTACCATTGACAATTTGCTCAAGGGCGCGGCGACGCAGTGTTTGCAGAACATGAACCTGGCGCTTGGGTATGGAGAGTACGAGGGGATTCCGTATTAGAAGCGAGCATTCAGGGTAGAGCAGGGAGAGTAGAAAGTATCGTGCTAGTGTATGCCATCCAGGAACTTGGGATTCATCGATGGGTCGACGATGGATAGATATATCATGGCAAGGACCATTCCAGCGTGGCAACCTAGACGTGGTTTTCTTGTATATATCCTCTTTTATTTTATGGCATTTCCCCCCGCCCCCCAAAACACAATGAGAGACGGATTGTGCGCAGATGAGCCACCTTTTTATTTTTATGTTTTTTATTTTTATTCTGGGCTACGGGCGTTTCCTGCGCAAAAAGTGTTCCAAAAGTCGGTACTGTTCTAGTTTTAAGCATCGAATGTGCCACGGATTACGATTTCAATCGCTGCAGTGAGTGAGTGTCTCTGCATCGAGATAGACATGGAGGTATGCTGTGGGAAGGCTGGATTTGGGGGTGTTTGCAGTGCTGCGTGATGGCGTGTACGTGTTGTTTGGGATCAAGGATTTGAGTTGGGCCTTGGTTGCTGGTTGCTGGTTGCTGGTAGCTGGTTGCTGGTAGCTGGTTGCTGGTTGCTGGGTCGTTGGATGAATGGTTGGGACGGGACGGGACGGCACGAGGCTTATATACTTAGCTCCTGGGGAGTTTGAAGTCTAGGACTCATTTGAGGGAGGGAATATAGCGAGACGGGACGGGAGGGGATAGGATGGGAGCTATTTACAACCCTGCGTGCATATCGAGCCGTCCTTGACCATGTCCTCGCCTTGTCCTTTTTGACGACTACTTGTGCTCCTTGGTCTCGTCGTTCATTGGAACTGTGATATTACGTTTCTTCTTTTCTTCATTGTGGTCGTCGTCGATGTTTCTTGGGTGCTATGTTGCATGAGGAGTCAGGATGCGAAAGAGAGGGGAAAGAAAAGAAGAAAAAAAGTAGATGTATGTACTTTGATCTGTCTTTTGTTTTCGGATCTAGATCGTATTCGCTTTGTCGGAGGGGGTTTGGCATGTTGGGTTCCTGGGGCTATTATATTCTTGCAATGGATTGGTATCTGCGGTGCTCGTGCCTGTGGGGGTTGTGAAGCTACTTTTGGACATTAGAGAGGGTGTGTATGGGTGGGTGCATACATATCTCTCTATTGACACCCTTTTCATTTGGTAGGGCTGATTTCCTGTGGACGTTCTGGTGCATAAAGGTGACTAGGTAATATAGACCAGTAGAGAAACGGCCGCGTGTAGTGTATCGTATTGTACTGTGCTATCATTTTTTTCTTTATTTACAATCCTAGAGCCCGTAGCTTGAAGTCATGCTGGCTATTCAGTAGAGGTTCTATAGAATAGGCTCAATCACGACACTACATCCAGTGTTGTTTCTCAGTAACGGTGTCTGAGAGGTACTGTACTATATACATTCAATGAGAAACAGTACATATTGCGGATTCCATCTTCCCTTAGGCCAGAAAAGTGTGATTGAGGTTGGTTCTATATATGAAGGACAGATGGAGGACTGACTTGTGGTTTGTAGACTGGTGAGTGGATTGGATTGATTAATGGATTTCTTAGTATTTTGGATGATGCTGATGGGGTTTGGGGGAGGGGATACGGCTTGGAGGATGTACTGGTGTTGTTATTGTGACGTTTCGGGGTACTGGGATGAATGAAAGCGTTGGATTGAAATGATAGGGAGGGATGATGGTACAGTAGAGGACCTGCCTACACCCTACACGGAGTGTTCAAAATAAGGTGCGAGCCTGCTCTCCTTAGGCACTGCTTCACGTTGATAGATGCAAGAGAGTTTGGTTATAGGGCAGTGTCTATCCTCTCAATATATAGTTGATTTCTAACGATTGTTAGCGGGGCTGGAATTTCCATGTTAGTATACTTTAAAAAGGTTAAGAAGAAATGAAGGCACTCAAATATACACGATGTTATTGCAAATATAAACGTGATGTGGAGTTGATGGATAGGTGGGTAACTTTATGAGCTTCTGAGCTTTCTGGAGGACTCTACTACTGGTATGAATGTCGGTGACACGGACTTTCAATGCCCAGCTTAAGAATCATAGTTTGTTTGACTCCGTATTTTTACACCCTACTATGCATATAGACTTCCTAGGTTCCACGCTAGAACAAGATCCCCAGCACATTTTCCTATTATAACCTCACAGTCCGGTACCTGCGCCTCCTCCCCACGTGTCATTCCATGTCAATGTCGCGCAGCCCGCGCAACGTGGGTTTGCCATGTCCACCGCCGTGGGTGCATGGCCCGCCCAGCACGCTTCGGACAAGAAATCCCCGTCTCACGCCATCATCCGATCCATCGCCTCACCTCACCAAGCTCCGATCTATCTTCCCCCCTGGCATCTAGAAAGCTTAGGCACGATCCGGTTCTTTGCTAGGCTGATGGTAAAGTTCCGAGAGCGAGGGGGGTGCTGGGGTGGGCATCGTTAGGTGTGAGACATGTGGTCCTTTGGAGCGGGAGGCTGGAAAAGTAGTGTGGTGGGACTGTGGCAGTGGGGCTGCATGGTACGAGCGGACGGGAGGATGAGGCTGATGGGTTATGCGATGGGGTGCGAAATGCGATGGGGGCAGAGAATTTCACGGGCAAGAGATTGGGGTGCAAGGGGTCGGAGTTCGGGCATGTTTCGAGGTTTCGAAGAGTGCGGATGGATTTGGAAGCGGAATGAGTGGGCAGGAGGATGGGAACGAAAGGAATGGTGCGAGGGCAGAGGAGACTAGAGGGGATGCTGAAGATGTTGTGAAGATTGAGATTGAGAATGAGAATGAGAATTTCTACTGATGATCAGATTGACGGTTGTACTTACCTGATCTATCGTTCTACATGTACCTGCAGGATATCACATAAAAAATGCGCGCACGCGCATCACCGTCCCCAACCCACCATTCAAAACCCACCTCTCAATTATCCATTTCATATGCCTTCTCCCAACCATTGGTCACCAGAACAAAAAGGCAACATTCCCCTCATCCGTGAGGTGAGGCAGCCCATGTCCATCCGGAGAATAATCGTCGGACTCCGGGACGCCTCCATGTTTCAACTTCTCGCGCTAGCCTCTGTTTCGCCATCTTCGCGAAAGGCTTCCAAATCTCTACGCCGTTCTAGTCTTGGTTGATTTTCTTCTTCTTTTTCGCTTGTTTGTTGGTAATGCCGGTCCGGTAGGAACGGTAGCATGCCTTGTAATCAACTTTATTCTAGAAGTGTGGAGAAAGGGAACGTGCGCCGAGGGATAGACTCATCCTTGCGGTGCTATGCGCGGTGTAATGCAAGTAGGTGTAATGCGCGTGGGGTGCAGCACCTGGATATGCTAGGAAATTTTATGCGCTGGGAAAAGGTAGGAATATTGTAGTAGGGGAATTGTTTGTAGTGGGGGTGCCCGTGTGCTGGGGCTGGGAATAGCTGTCCAAATAAGGAATTTGGAAATAGAGAAGTGGGTAAAATGTGTCCACACTTCAAACGCGCCGCATATGTATTCTGATGGCTGAAAATATCTGGACAGATGTCCTGTCGTAGAACACATGCCTCATGGCACAGCTGATAGTTTGCGTCGTTATGAATCAAATGTCGCACTGTAGCAACTCAAAGTAGGAAATGGCGGAAGAAAGATGCATATCAGAAACGATCCCGTAACGTCTGCCTCGCCTCCATACGCCGGGAGATAGAAGACACTTGTAGCCCTACTAGTAGTCGCCGCAGAAACTGTGTCACTTACACTACTTTTATCATCTGTGCCTAGGCCATTGGTGTGCCCTTGAGGCACAGGACATGATACATACACCGCACTGTGCCATCCGTGGAGTTGGATTATGCCCAGCTCCCCAGTATTTGTTAGCCGTGCTGTGCCTCCTGCGGCGAGGTTCCTGGATTTACGCCTGGGTGAGTCTGACAGCGGCACGGCGCGCTTAAGAAAGCCAGATTAGGGTTTTCACACGTGGTTCGTCGGACAAGGTTGATTTGGGGGTTTGAGTATCGGATAGAAGGTTCCGGACGAGTTCTCAACGACGGACAGACAAAGAAAGAGATGAAGGAGATTTTCCAATAGACGGCAAGGAAATGATTATGTGCAATTGTGGTACCATTATACATGTAGAGGGCTGCTGGGTCGGAAAAAGAAATTGCATTGTTGTGTTTTTCTCGGAAGTAGAAAATGCTGCTGGACTCGAGCGCGCGTACTGAGTCATTTCGCCTCTAAGATGCTACTTCTGGCGCTTACAACAATGTGAAGTGGGGCCAAAATAAATATTTTGCTCTCTTTCCAGAATCGTGTTCAGAGCCAACATGGGGCGATCTTGTCAGGTGCCCACAGAAGCTGGAGGCGTACGCCATTTGCTCGGGTTTATTTCGTTTCATAGCGATGGTGGTCGTATAGGATTACGAAGACGTCCTAAAAGCGGAATGCATTACAGATATATACAAGGAGTCTGGGATTGATTGGGGCGGGGATATGCTCGGTGTGGCTGAGGAACCACGGCCGTGCCAGATGTGTGCTCCGCGGCCAATGTCACCGGGAGCTGGTTGCTCTCCACTCTTGGCTATCAATAGCAAGCAGAAGCAGAAAGATGTAGCACTCGGGTTGCTCTCGTTTTCGCTGCTCGCTGGACTGGCATATATATGATTTACGAAGATACGAACTCGATGATGGTGGCAACCTGTTACAGAAAACGAGGGAGCTGCACTGCATGCATTCGTGCTGCAGCAGGTCAGCTCGCTCAAGATGACCGGGGTGAGGATGTCGGGCACTTGATTGGAGAGCACGCTGCATACGAGCTTGAGCTCGTGGCTCAGGGACGGTGACGTCCAATCAACTCGTCTTACGCGTGTATCCAGAATCCTAAAGTTGGAAGTACATGTAGAACGCGAGGCGAGGAGACTCAAGACTGCCGCCCCCGCTTTCCGGTCCAGAGGGTTTTACGAATCCTTTTCGTGGTGGTTGTCGCATCGCAGTGATTGTCGTCACGTTGTTAGTAGGGATCCTCCCACCACCACGTCATCGCCCGACGACGACGCCGACCCTCGACGGCGGCGCATTGCGATGCCTCTCTACCCACCCGGACGTGAAACAAAGCCTACGCGCGCTGCTACCGGGCCCTCACGGCAAGAGAGGCAGAGCGTGGCGGGCGAAGGACTGCACAGTGGGGGATTTCACCCACCCTAATTTTAGATGGACTTCGCACGCTCAGCCTGCGAAATCCCAGCGCCGATCTCCCCATCGGAGCCCGCCAGCCCGCAGCTTCCCTTCCCCGTCAACCGCCAAGCGGCCCAATTCACCTCGACGGCTGCGGCGCCCTGGAGAGGGTGGTCGGCGTCGCCCACTGCGGCTCAGTACTGGAAACTCGCCGGTAGCGATGCCCGGTTGTCCCCGGCCAAGGTGGCAGGTTGGTGGGCTGCACTCGATATGAATCAGTAGGTTCCTCGGATTTCTGCCTCTTCTTGCGTCTCCGTCTTTGTCACTCTCCATGCTCCATGTCGCCCGTTTGTGCCATGTCGTGTCTCTCCTAGCATCTCACTTCAGCCCCTCCGCGCGTTAGCCTTCCGGCCTCTAGCGCCGCCACTGCCCTATCCCTGCCAGGCTCAGCTGTAGTTCTGACTGGGGTTATTCCTATTTTGAATTGTGCATTTGTATACATCAAAGCTACCCTGCCACCATGGCTTCCCACGAGTCTGGCTTCTTCGAATCTTCGTATGCGAGAACACGTTCTCTCATTCGGACTCACTCCCTACGACCTCGGACCCTCCTCGACCGCCATCAGAGCCTCCAGCTTCTCTCTCACAAGACCCCAGATACCCCGCCGCGGCAGGGTCGACGGGCTTCGCATAGCTCAAGGCCGACAGTCGTAATGCCGAACGCGTCGTCGTCCCCAACAAAACCAGTCAAAGCTACGCACAAGAGGGGGCTGTCAGCGTACAGAATCAAGGCTATGAAAAAGTCCGGTACTATCCTCCGAGCTGTCCCATCGACTACCATCTCTTCCACCACTTCGCTCTCCACAATCGAGAGAGACATGGGCACGCTCCCTAACGATGAGATACTGTCCAACATTGGCCGCACATCGCCAGAATCGGATAGACAGTCAACCAGATCGTTTCCACAGCACAGTCTCGTCCGAACCCGCACCAGCGCAACAGCACTCTCTTCTATCCAGGCAGGAACGGAAATGAGTTTCCACTCGGGTCGCACATCACCAAAGGGAACAATCGGCACTTACAAGCACGGGAGAATCGAGTGGCAGAGCGCAGAGTCTCGCAGTGAAGTCGGGTCACAGTTGCGATCGCCCAGCTCTTGTCGGGGTCGGAGGCCACAGATTCAAGTCGTTATTCCCAGCGCGCAACGAAATCGACCACTACCAACCAGCCCGTTCTTCAACCAAACAAACAGCGGCAGCCATATTAGATCGGCTTCTGCCGAGCTCGTCACCAGTCAGAGTCAGGACGTGTCGCCACCCTCAGGATCCAAGAAAAGCGGCATGAGAGAGTCCATGATATCTCCGCTCAGCTCGCGGCAACGACAGACCCCAGTCCATTTCCAGGCTTTGATCACGACGCAGATGTCAAAGTCTAGCCCTGAACTAGGTTCATCAGACGATTCGCACGAAGACGACGCCTCGTCTATATACAGCACTCGATCTTCGATGACAAGTGCCGCGAGTGCCGAGCAGGGTAGCCCTCTCGCACACACGAAACCAATGAATTTCCACGAGCGCTCGGCAAGTGCAACCTTTTCCATCAAATCACCAGTTACGCTGGGCATCTTCACCGAAGACGCACGGGCGAATTCCAAGTCCGGAGATGCACGTCCTGAAACCGGACCCCGTGTCTGGACTCAGTCATCACCTAGAAGATATGCACCCCATCCCCCCATCGAAGAAGACCATGAGTTTAGACCTACTTGTGCTCTCCACCCTACACGCACTCCCACGCCGCGCACAAGTCCCCGCCCAAGCCCACAACCCTCCATCTTCAGAACGTCAACCATCCGTAAATCAACTATCAGTAACCGTACTCGGAGAAGTGTAACAAGCAGTCCAGCGATGGGGGCCATCCGTCACTCTCGCTCCGCGTCGTCGAAGCAGTTCTCACCTCGGTCCTATCCGAGCCCGACGCTCAGCGAAGCGGAGAACGAACTCGAGTTACATCTGACCTCCTTCATGGAGGAGCAAACTACACTCAGTGAAGCCGAAAATGACCTCGAGCAACACCTGACTTCCTTCACTGACGACAACCCTTTCAAATGGGACGACCTAATTGAAAGAGAGGACACTTCGCTCTATGATCCACCCACTGGCCCACTTCCAGCTTTGCCTCGCAAGGACTCGGAGACAATTGGTATTTCTGGCTTTCTTCCAGACTTAGCCCGACAGGACTCTACAACAGTCGGTCGCTACAGCCCTGTCCCAGTTGTTCACCGAAAGGACTCTGTGACTATCAATGTTGCTGGTCCTCCTCCAGCCTTGCCCCGGAAGTCCAGCAAGCGGCACTCGCAGTTCATGGATAGCTTCCGCCTGTCCCGTGTTCCTGGGGATCACATCGTTTCCCAGCTGAAGAGGAACCGTTCGTTAGCAAAGGCCAACGGACTGTCCATCCAGATCCCGAACCCGAAGCGCATGACGGACGACTTCATCCTCTCCCCTATCCCGATCCCACCCAAGGCGCCCAGGAGAGCTATCACTCCGGAGATTGCGGAGAACGTCATTCTCCGCATTCTCTTCAACCTGGAGAGTCTGGATGATTTGTTCACGACCGCGATTGTCAACCGAGGCTTTTATCGGGTATTCAAGCGCCATGAGCTTGACTTGATGAAGTCATCTCTTCGCAAGATGTCTCCGCCCGCATGGGAACACCGTGAGATTTGCTACCCGGGCCATGATCGACACGATCCCGAGGACCTCGAGACTGCGCGCCCAAGACAAGACTACACACCTACGTCGTACCTCCAGTACTACACGCGCGATATGTACATCATCGCAGCTCTCAAGTCGCTGATCAAGGACAAGTGTGAATCCTTTGTGCGCCCTGAGATCTCAGCCGCGCTGGGGAGCAATGAGCCGGCGGACATGGCTCGCGTCGACGATGCACTCTGGCGCATTTGGACGTTTTGCAAGATCTTTGGATGTGGCAAGAACCGCGAAGAGGATATTGTTGCTCAGATGGACTGGCTCAAGGGCGGGTTGTTGGTTCACCAGAAGGTTTGCACCTTCAGCATTCAATTCGAATCGATTGATATGAATGACACATTGGCGAACGCGCCTGAATGCTTCGCGTTGGGCAACGAAGGTGGACTGTCCGCCGAACAGCTATTCGACATGATGGAGCTTTGGAATTGCTTGGGTGTACTGCTTCAGCCCTTCGAAGGCCGCACTATTCAAGCAAGAGAGCATGGTGTATATGAAAACACCGAGGTTCGAGGTGGTGATATTGATGGTGAAGAGGCGATGCTTGGTAGGTTTCTTCACTCAAGTCAACATTGCCAGATCACTAACAGCTTTTAGACGAATGGTACTACTACCTTCTCACGCTCGGTCTCTCCGCCGTCCTCGACCTCGCCGCTCCCTGTCGACGAGCTGACTCCTCAGCCTTTGTCCTCGCGTCCCAGAATGGCTGGATTGACTGGGCGCCCCCGGTCTTCGGTGGTACGCGCCGCAACTTCCTCAAAGAAGCCGCATCTCGGGTTTACGAAGACAAGATCGCGATGACCTACGCCGAGAGCTCGACCAAGGAGGTTCAGCGTCAGCTCTCGAAGCAACGCATTCAGAACCACATCACCGAGCTCCGCCGACGCAAGAACAGCGGTGAGCGACGTCCCGAAATTCGTATGAGCCAGGAACGCCCCATCAGCGAGTGGGAAGATGTCATTGCTGGCTTGAACCGGCCTCGCCCTGCACCGACGTCCAACCTAGTGTCGCACATTCCGTCTCTACGCTCTGCAGCCCCGATCTCCGGATCTTCGCTTAACCAGCAACTCCTTGCGTCTGTCTCCGAGCTTCCCATCGCTCGCACATCCCCCGTGCCAGCGCGTCCCGCATCCCCTCCAAGGAGGACTGTAGCCATGCCTCTACTCCCATCACCGCCCCCTTCCACAGTCCCGACGGACTGGGACCATCGCAACAGCATGGCGCCCAGTATGCCGTCCATTGACGAGCACCCCGCCTTCCGCACGCGTCGGGAGTCCATCCCAGACATGCCATCACTTGAGTCACACCCATACTTCACACATCAACACCTCCCTCAACACCAACAATCCGAGCAACAATCGCAGCAAACACAACCGGGCTCCGCACGAAGCGCTACGCACAGCGCCTCAGGAAGCCACTCCTCCGAGGGGGACCAGCGTCCCGCGTTCCAGCAACACCCCGCTCAACGCATTCACGAGACAGACTCGGCAGAGAACACGGCTGATAAGGCGATCTACCGCATCGTAGAGATGGGGTTCACGCCTGAGGCTGCTCGCCAAGCGCTCAGACTGACGGATCAGGGAGACGGGTTGAGGGTCGATCGCGCAGTGGAACTACTGCTCCGATCGATGTGAATCACAACTCCTGCATCCTATCCTTTCTTTTCTTCTTCTTTTTGTCATTGTTGTATATATTGAGCTCTTTTCTTCCTTTTTACACTCGCTCGTGGGACTTGAAAAGTATCTTTGTTTCGCATGGAGTTCTGCATTGGGTATTGGAATCTCTGGATTGGGATTGGAATGGATCATGGCAAGGAGTTTTTTTTTTTCGTCTGTGCATTTTCATTTGAGGGTTGCTTGAAGCGTAGCGTACAGAGATAGCGGCACGAGATACCCATCCATCGTTTGGTTTCGTTTGGATTATTTCTTTGAGTCTTTTGCGTCCAGGGTATCAGATTAGAGGGAAGGGGATATAGGGAGACTAGCAGAGCAGACAGCCGTCGAATATAACATAAACATCAACACGTTTATTCATTCGTTACTCAAAACTCCTGTCCTATCCTTGTGATCTATAGTGCAAAGACTTGACTTTTAACGTCCAGCTAAAGTCGCGTCAACGCTGACGTCGGCTTCCTTGTACAGTAGCGTACTGCACTACTACCAAGTCGAACTACATTCCAGATGCCTTGACTTAACCCCATCTCAACTTTACCGTATTTGCCAGACAGACGTCTATAAAATTGCCAAGCCTAGCTCGACTATAAAAGCAACAACCTCGACCAAACAACCCTCCTCCATCCTAATCCTCACAATGTACATCCGAGCAACCCGGGCGCGTAACAAACAACCGCGCTAACAATCGCGCCCCGATCTGCCTCGGCGCTGCACAATTTTTCCAGGCTGTGTCGTCCAGCTCATCGCCCAGCACAGCCCGCCGCCCTCAGCTCCAACGGGCAACAGACGATCCGAGATCGATGGTAGGCGGCAAAAATCTTGTCGCCCCCGAACTATTTTCTCCACTAATTTTACTCTTGCAGCTGTGTCATTTTGCTTTCATTGCATTGCCTTTGTTGGGGAAGTGGTAATTAGGGCGTAGACAGGGGCTGTCGAGAAATGCTGATTTCGAGGTGATGATAAAATAGAAATTGGAATTGGATGGTAGGCGCCAGCCTTTGAGCTGTGTTGGTTTTGGTTTGTGTTGGGTTGGGATGGAAGTGTTCGATGAAATTTGTTTGTTCAGTCGTCGTGGGCGTATCCCATGCCTTTCCTCCACCAGGCTAGAATGCGTAGCTCTACCATACGAGCCCCAAAGTCTTTCACACTGTCCACTTCCTCGAGTTTGCCGTAGTCGGTTCTTCCAGCTCTTCCTCCTTTTCTTCTTTCGGCATTGACAGTGGCATTGGCATTGTCGTCCTCGACTTGCTTCTCAGCTGCTTTCCTAACTAGTTGGAAATCTTTATATCGCAGCCTCTGCACAGTCCCGACCCAGTCTCTTACTCCAGACTCGCTACCCTCGCAGTACATGATGCCTGGGTAGCCGCCGCTGCGAAGGAGAGCATAGACATTGTAGTTTGAAGCCGCGTCGCGAAGTCTGGCGACTTTTTTGCGCGACGTGATGTGGTGGGTGCGGATCAAGGCCGTCCAGATGGGAGATGCAGACATGCCATTCCCGTTTCCATTGACTTTCGCCGGGCGTCTCAAAGTAAAAAATAAAATTCCGTGATGAAAACTGAACTCGGGGTGCGAAGTACATCGATGACGACGTTCCCCAATCGCCAACCCACGTGACAGCACGCTAAGCAGCCCATTAAATCTCGCAAGATTTTCCATCATCGCAGGCTTCACCGCGCCAGCTAACCCCGCCAACGCCTTATGGATCGCCGCCGTATACAGCTTCTGAGTCTGCGCATGGAGAGTTATGCCGCCGATTTTGAACCCGCTGAGGAAACTTGCGGCGCCGTCACCCAATGTGCTGAGTTTTTTGAGGAGGCAGGTCGAGTGTGCCTTTGAGGCGCCTGCTACGGGAGAGAGATGCAGGGGGGGTTCAAGAGGAGGGCAATTGGGTAGGGGAGTAAGAGAAGGGAATGGGAGTGGGATCAATGGGTGTGGAATTGGAGGGAGAGCTGGATCAAGAAGCCCCGCGTTGTCGAGGCCCGCGAATCTTGCTACTCGACTACAGCGCCCGTCTCTTGAAGGGCGCAGCAAGCGCATACTTGCCCCAAATCCTTCTTCATGTCTCTTCGCATCTCCCCTCGACCGCCGCCGGGCCTTCTCCTCCACAAGTCAGAACAATGTCTGGAGTCTGTTCGGGGCAAGGAAGCCGCCGCCACCTCCCCCGCTGCACACCACCACATCGCCTCTATCCAATGTCATGGACGACAGCGGCAGTCTGAATGGCCTGGGGCGCGTCATGCGGTCTGCAAATGAGCTGAAGATGCGGTGTACAGAGCTAGACGAGAATGGGCACGTTACGATGGTCAGCGGGGAGTTCAAGAAGAGTGAATTGACAGCGAAGGTGTGTTCAGCCTCTCAGACGCCTAAATCCCTTTCATTAGGGGGTTCAGCAGAGCGAGAAGGAAGTGCTAATGGAAAGAACAGTACGGGCTCCTCCCCCGCGACCTCCGCAAAATTGACTCCTCCCTCCTCCCCCACATCCTCGTCCGTCCCTCTGCAATCCTCATAAACCTCCTGCACCTCCGCGTCCTCATAAAACACAATCGCGTCCTCGTCTTCGACGCGTACGGGACTACGGACTCAAAATCCCAGTCTGTATTCATGTACGACCTAGACCTCAAATTGCGGCAGAAAGAGTCGCCTGCGAACGGGACACTTGCCTATGAGTTCCGCGCGCTGGAAGCAGTCCTCATTTCCGTAACATTAGGCCTCGAAAAGGAGTTCGAGGGCGTTAGCGAGCCGGTTGTCAAAGTGCTGATGGAGCTAGAGGAGACGATTGATAGGGACAAGCTGCGATATCTGCTCATTTATTCCAAGAAGTTGGGTACTTTTGAGCAGAAGGCGAGACTGGTGCGGGACTCGCTGACAGAGTTGCTGGAAGCGGACGACGATCTGTCGGCCATGTATCTGAGCGAGAAGGCGGAGGGCAAGATTAGAGAGGATGACGATCACACCGAGGTGGAGATGCTGCTTGAGTCGTACCACAAGGTCGCCGATGAAATTGTGCAAGCGGCCGAGAACCTGGTGTCAAGTATTCGCAACACAGAGGAGATGTACGTCTAAACCCCCCTCGCCGCTTGGCCTCTTCATTCCAACCTCCATGCTAATCCCTTCGTGTGTTCAGCGTCAAGGCCATTCTCGACTCCAACCGCAATTCTCTCATGTTGTTGGACCTCAAATTCTCCATCCTCACCCTCTCCATCACCGCCGGGACCTTCGGCGCCGCCCTCTACGGCATGAATTTGAAAAACTTCATGGAGGAATCCGACTACGGCCTCGTCGGCATCAGCATCCTCTGCACCGCCTTCGGCGCCCTGGTCGCCGGCTACGGACTGACGCGCCTCCGACGCGTCCAAAGAGTCAGTATGTGGGGACACAGTGGGAGCAAGTGGAGCTCGAGGAGTGGATGGGGACTAGGAGCTTGGGGGGGAGGGAGGACAAAGGGACTGCAGGACTGTGGGGATGGGTTTGGGGGCGCGCCGAGATTGAGGCCAGGGGAGAGTTTGGGCGACTTGATCCAGAGGGAGCGGGCGCTCGCGTTGAGGTTGGCGAAGGCGGAGGCGGGGGCCGACGAGATTGGCAAATAACCCGTGGAAGTCTTGCGTTTCGCGTACTGCTTTTTTTGGGCTCTCTACTTCTTCCCGTTTCAGACTACGATACCACTCCTCTCCTCTCCCCTCTCTCATATTCTGGTTTCATCTGGCCCTGGTGGGTTTGTCGTAGATTGGCTGGTTCAAGGGGATTGTGGGGGCTTTGCATAGCGTCGGCGTACCATGTCGTTTCTAGATGAAGATGAAGAGGATGGGGATGGGGATGGGAATGGAGGGAAGATGGACCTCATACTGTGTATATACGATCAGTTAGTGCCATCTATATCCGCTGTAGATTAGGGATTGTATGTTGCGGCTAACAAGAGGAGATTGGTAGCTTTATACCTATACCTATACTACATCATATATGCCATTATACACACTGTCATTACGGATTTCCATTGTTATTGAGAGTGGTGGTTGTGTGCTTGCTTGATATGGATATATGATCTCTTTCTCTAGCTACGAAGCAACTGGTATCAACGACGAGTATTTCAGCCATCGCCACTATGATACCAAGGTCTCTGCTAACTACGACAGTGCGTTGTAGGGCTTGCTCGATCCTTTTGCCGCCTCTCCTGGAATGGCCCATTGAGTGGGCACTCGTCAATGATACCGACTCCGTTATCGCTATGCTAGCAGACCAAAAGTTGAGCTGTTGTTTGCTCATGCATTACGCCTCTCTCCTTTCTTTCTCACCCTCCTGACTTCCCCATCCCGTCCACCCCGGACCTCGGTTTCCGGCCCAAACAAATGGAGCATGCGTGCTACGATCAATCGCACTTCAAACCCGGCTCAGCCAAAGCATAAACCCAAATTGGACCACATAGCAATACACGAACAGAAACTGCGTCCGGCGATTCCTTTGGCTCCGTGCAACTGTATACCCCGCGGCACCACCAACACCTCCCTGCCCCCCCTGCTCTGGCAGCAACACATACTTGAGGCTGCGGAGCAAAAAGAAAGCATTGGCGCCAAATGTGTATAGGAACACAACCCAGCTCACCCAGCTGCCGCCCACGCCCATGTGGCTCAGCAGCTCGGAGATCAGGAGCGAGATGATGACGCCGACGAACTTGTAGCCCGAGTACGCGACTAGATCGAGGAGTTGGGAGGATGACGAGATGGAGAGAAGGAAGGTGCCGACTTTGATGGTCATGATTTCGAGGAGCATGACGGAGATGGCGAGGGTGGCGGTGTAGCCCAGGAGCTCGGGGTGGAAGGCGCCGCGGAGGCCGGCGAGGAGCGTCGAGAGCAGGATGTAGGTCACGAGGGCCATCACTGGGTGTGTCAGTTCTATTTCCACTACGACAAGTGCGGATACGTACTCGGGATGTACATGTCGGGCGAGTTCATGTCTTCTCGCGGCGGCAGGTAGTAGCCGTCTTGCCCGTTGTTGGAGAGCCGCTGCTGCCGCGACCAGGGGCGGTGCCACCATGGGAATAGCACAATGTAGAGCTTGTTCACGACGTAGGAGTTGGAAACGTTGAAGTAGTGTTTTAGTGCGGAGACGTTGACGAAGCGGCCGAACTGGGGAGCTGTTAGCAACCGACGTCGAGTGCAGCCCTTCATTCCCGAATAGAAGAGCACAATGGTCCAAGGCCGTGACATACGTTCTGCTCCATGTACTCCTGGCCCGCGTTCACGGCGCTCTTTCCAAGCTGGTAGCCCATCTGCGCCGTTTGGTCGTTGACGAAGTTGCCAAAAGCTGGGTGGGCGCCGGCGCCGCCCATGTAGCCCGGACCGCCCTGCTGTTGCTGCTGCTGCTGTTGCTGCTGCTGCTGCTGCTGCTGCTGCTGCTGCTGCTGCTGCTGCTGCTGCTGCTGCTGTCCATATCCATATCCGCTGTGGGGTTGCGAGGGCGGTTGGGGCGGCGGGGGAGACCGCAGCTGGGGGACCGTGGAAACGTGCTGGGGGACGGGGTGGTGTAGGGGCGGCGAGTGCGCGGGGGGCGGGTTCGTGTAGGCGGGGCGTTGCATGG